>JANAVB010034617.1:2273807-2295038 GCA_029216955.1 Iris pallida | reverse complement strand
TGCTATTATTATTTACTAATAATAGATATTTTTTGCTAATATATATTTTCGTTGCTCTTAGTATTATTATAGATATTTCCTTGTTATTATTATAATAATAATTGGTATTTCTGTATTACTATAATTACTAATAGATTTTGTGTTATTAGTATTGTTATTTTATTTTACTACAATTTTTATTATATCAAATTGTTAATATAAATCATCTTATACATAATATATGGTTGTTGGAGTACATTGTATATGTATATTATATTATAAATTTTTTATTTTCATTAAGTTTAATAGTATTATTATTGATAATTTTAAAAGTAGGTGTATAATAAAAATAGATTTGGTTTAACCTAAATATATACTAAATTTTTATGTATTCAAATGAATTTTATTTAAATTATAGTTTGACAAATAAAATATAAATTTCTAGATTCTCGAATATTATATATATTTTTATCAAATCTCTGCAATGTTTTCTAGTATTGACAAATAATTACAAAGTGTTTTAGACTAAAGAACTACTTTTCAAATATTATAATACCTTCTAAAAATAGTGTATATAATTACCGGTCAAATTTTCTCTTTGTCATCATCATTGATCATGCCTAATCATACGTACCCACTTCTTCGCGAATTTGGACTCCTTCACCTCGTCCTAACTAATTTGACCCTTCTGGACCCAATAGAACTGTCTGTGCCACCACCTGAGGTCATCTTGTGTAGTTGTTACCCGAAATCACAGTTCGTGCCACATTGATCATAGCAGCACACCAGGCGTCCTACCAGACAAGACACCTTGCCATTTGCTGTTATATATTTTAGCTCATTTTTATGCATTATTTATTATTTTCTTTATGTAAAATAAATTGTGATACATGGCATAACATGTTAGAGCTTAGTTTATTTATTTTCCTGCTATGTATTATTTTTTTACACATTAAACCTAGATTTAAGGGACCACCTTTGTGTTGCATTCATTGGCCTTGACACGTTGTACCACAAGTTGTGTGTCGCATGTAGAACACGGACGTGCTTGATTGGCTGGCCACCGGTACGTATAAGCCGTGCGATAGGAATAACCGCTAATAGAGGTTGCATGCTTAGTTTGACTTAGCGGTTAATAGAGGTTTTGTGTTGTGGATACAACATATTAGACATTGGAGGGAAAACAGTTTCTTGATGTATGGGCCACATTTACATACTGCTATTGTACCTGAAGCTCCGTTGGAGACGCAGGTTCACCCTATTGTACTGATTCCCTCCGATGTTCATGGAACGTTATGGACGTTTTCTTACTGATTCCCTCTGACGTTCGTCGAACGTTATGGACGATTGTACTGATTTCCGATGAGAAGACGATGCCACTGCTATACAGCCGAGTGCCCATATGTGAAGGATCATTCTTCGTATATTCACTATAGTACGGTTAGGTACCCATTGCATGCATCCCTTATTTTCTATTATATATCACAGTTTATATGGCATGATATTATGTGTCTTGTTACGTCCCTCTGAGGACCTGGTTATCTCGTCAGGTGTGTGCTCTTATCTTTCGCAGGTATTCTAGCTCTAGCCGTGGTCCTCTCTATTTCTTCAAGGATGATTGCACTTGGATCGTTTTTGTTTCGCTCGCCAAACTTATTTCATTTTTTATATATTTTTTTCCTTATTTATTGGTAGTGGATTTGTCTTCGCCCAACTACATGTACCAATGACAATTTATTATCATTATATATATCTTTTATTCATTTATTTTGTGTACATGAGATTAGTTATGGTTCTAGTTTTTACTGTTTACAGCGTATGTATATTTATTATACGGCTGGCATGTCTACGTTCCTAGTTCTACGTATTTTGGGACTGGAACGTTACACATATTGGCATTCCAAAACCAATACATTTGGTCATAAGGTAAACTAATTATTTATCTTGAAGGTAAATGTAATTCATATTTACCTTAAGATACTAACTTGGTATCATGAGATACCAAGATATCCTCAAATATCTAATTAACTAACTATCTAATGTACTAACATAACATCTTCACTAATACTAACATATGACCTATAGAGACTAACTTGCTAACATACTAATATCTAGAACTAACATAACATGTCAATATCTAATATACTAGATATCTAACATCAAACTATCTAACAACATATCAAATATCTAACAAAATACTAACCTTACTATCTAACTAACATTCATAGTAACAAATAACTTACACTAACATATAACAAACTCTAATATATGTAACCCTCTACTAACCAACATCTAACAAACAAACTAACATATATTACCTAACAATTATATATATATATATATATATGTATGTGTGTGTGTGTGTGTGTACTATATCATACATATACTCGACAACCTATGATAACTACATAACTACATTCATTTAATATCCATACTACATAGGCTCACAGGTTACACAAAATGCTATATCGAATAGTCACTCTTCTACTTAAAATCAATACTGTACTAATTGGACATTCACTAAATTCTAGGATTAAAGTATGTTGTAGCCCTTCGTGTTAGCTTTCAAAACTTCAAACGGATCGCATTTTCATGTCCGGAAGCTCCCGAAATCGCGAAAACAACGAAACGCATTTGTCTTTCGGACAGCTGACACTCAAATAGTTTTACAGAAAGTTCCAGAACGATTTTGGCTTATTAAGATACATACTTGGAAAGCTAACTTGATACGGTTCTTTTAAAAAAAATGAAAGATTAATCGAAATTCTAAGCTAAAAGTTATGGCATTTCTAAGTTGCTATGGTACTAAAAATGTGGATGAATATTATGACAATTTACATTGTTTTGGACAAAAGAAACACATGTAGGCCAAGATACTTGGATACCAACATAGGTATCCAAATGAAACTCATTCTAACCATCCTAACTAAGATCATCCACTCTTTTCATTCTAAAACTGAATTTAAAACATAATTCCTATTAGAAAATAAACCAAACACATGGGGTGTCCTAATTTGGGATCTATCAAGTAGGACACAAAACACATATCTAAAATCTCAAGAGAGCTCCAAATGGCTCAAACTTGAATCTAAAAGGGTACATGCATGGAGGTAGATCCTATGGATTCAAAACTAACTAATATGCATAGAAAATCAATTTAGAGGATGGTTTTACCTATTGGGAGTGGAATCCCAATGATACTCTCAAGGACGGCTCCGACACGAAGATCTTCAAAAAAGGATCCTCCTTGCACTTTGTTCCAAATCTTTGCTAGCACCCTCCCTTGGTAGTATGAGAAGGTTGGATGGAAGTTTTGGTGGAGGGATGTAAGGATATGGAGATCAAATCAAAGAGGGAGCTCTCTAATTTGGGAAGAACACTTTGTGAAGGAAAAGAGGCAAGATGGAATGAAATGAAAGGAATGGAGGCTACCTACCTATAGTGGCTGCCATTAAACCCTTTTTGGGCCTTGGGGGAAAGCCCAATAAGACCTCAACTAGTCCTTTTAGTTAATTTTAAGTTAGGTTCAAGTTTGGGATCAAAAGGGTTAAATTTAAGCCTCTAACTTAACCAATCTAACAAGTGGGATTAGTCTAAACTCACTAACTTAATTAGTGGGTTTATGGGCCATGACTAACTAATCTTGGGGTTCCGTCTAGAGTCTAAGCTACCCGGGTCACTAACACAAGTCGGAAAGAAACGAAACTCAAACCCGACTAAACAAATCCCGTAAAATCAATATTAAAATATAAAAATTCCCAAAATATAAAATATAAAAAATGACCAAAATCATAATACATCAATTTAAATATTATTAAAATAATCTAAAATTTACCAATTAATCAAAATTCTAAATAATTCAAAAGTCACAAAATGACCAAAATACCCTTAGCCTAAAAATTGTAATTAGTCATTCTAATCACATGGTTAGGTCCCATGGTCATGGTTAGTCTCTAGGCTCAACAATTCTAGGGTTCACTAGCTAACACATCAAAATTATAATTCACCAATTATAAATAGTATTAAATTAAAAAAAATCCCCATAAATTATAAATTCTAGTATTAAATAATAAACTTTTACAAAGGTTCAAAATTACCCTCATTTTAGAAAAGTGGGTGTTATAAGTCTACCATTCTTAGAAGAATTTTGTCATCAAAATTAAGAGTAGTCATACTCCTTCTAGGTCAAACCCCCAACAATCAAGGTCGAAGCTTCTACCTAGCAACACACAAGGTCAACAAGTAAAATATGGGTAGTAGGCTTAAAATGGGTCATATCCTAAATTTGGGTCGGCAGGTTTGGGTCGAAAAGGTGTCCCCAATTCAAGTCGGAAATAAAAGCGAATCCGTAGGGTAAACCAAGATGGGGTCTTGTGTCAGGAAAGTCGTGTGATAATGATGAAGCACAAGATGGCGTGTCCGAGTAGGACACGAAGGTCATGGGTGTAGGGTGTCATGTATAGGTCATGTGTGAAGTTGGTTTTGAGAAAACAACTAATCTTGTGCTCCTAAATTAAAAGTTATGACAATGTGCATATATATTCATAATTAAAGTGGGAATGATTAAATGGCCTAAATTGGACCGAAAGCTGCATGAAAAAGTAGTACAAGGGAACAAGTTTGAGGTGGACATAATATATCAAAGTGAAGATAATATTGTCTACTACAAACTCATGAAGGAAGTTTCCAAAGATTTACATCTATGACATTCCAGAAATCAAAGTCACAGAAAGAATATTCGTCTACCTAGAATGCTCTCTCTAGGGTTCCTATCTAGCCATTCTAGTCATACTACAGATAAAAGTAATCACAAGGTATCAAAACATATAAGCAATGTGGGGTGTATCAATTATCTCAAAAGACATGCTAAGGTTTAGGCTGGAAATCTGGGTACTTCTGAGGCTCTAGGTGGAACTGGATACTGCTTCCTCAAGATCTCAGCCTGAACTCTCTGTGTCTCTAACATATCCCGGAGAAGTTCGAATATCTGAGCTCCATCAGAAAACAACCCTCCCGAGAATATGGTGTGGGGTACCACTATAGGAGGCAGAGGAAGACTCTCAGTCTCCGACGAAGCTACAGCTACACTCAAGGACAGGCTCTGGTCATGGGTGCCCTACTGTTAAGGATAAGGAAAATAATAAATCATCAAGGCTGTAAGGCAGACTAACATCCTATATAAAATTGGTAGGTATTATAAATAACAGAGGAATCATTTACAATGGGTTACTATTCTAATACCAATGCCAACTATCATCTCTAGGGTAAAGACACTCTACAAGTCATCATATCATTACACCATGAAAGAACAACATATGAATAAGCTCTACAAAAACTAAAATATCCCTACTCTTAAGTTATTTGATGATGGAATACAATTTTATAACAACAGAAGGGTACGATAGAGATGATATGTTTAAAAACCTTCTCAAGATACAATCATCATATGCGTCTGTCTAAAATCATGTTACACAGAATCTTCGTCATACCAGTAAGCAAGGCTGCGATAAACGATAGATTCAATAACTGGGGTATGCACCTCTATAATCATGTTCTAGAATTCTCGCTATAACGACTAGTATAGCTACGAGAAATTCTAAATCTCATAACCAATATGTACATCCAAAGTCAGGTCTCTACGTTTCTGCCACGCCGGCTAATATGGCTACGATAAACTCCAGGTTCCATAATCAAGTAGACGTTTTACCATCCCTGTTATTCCCGTCAATATATGTTATCAGAAAATATCGTAACTCAGGCCATAAAATTCATCTCAATAGAAAATCAAAATCAACGACGATCCATCAAAAATTAAATTCAATAACAAGGAGTAAGGGTGAACAAAATAAAGGAAGGATTTCAAATTGAAGTTCAAATAAGATTCTCAAGGGTCGTCCCAGGAATCTCTTAAGGAATTCTAACTGTGATTGAGTATCCTCTCATTCTAATACCTTACTTCCTATACTCTATCGCAGGCTCGTAGCAGTACAACTAAGTCGTTGCACTACTACGATATCGTAATAATGTGACTCTCGACCTGCATGGGCCACCACTAAAAACGTGTCACGACCTGCACCCAGTGTAGGGGCACAAGAAGTCGGTATGTCCAGCCTACGCCACAATATCAGGTAGAACGCTGTTCTAGGTCACTATCTAATCAACAACTCACACAATTATACAATGTACCTGTCATAATCTTAACTCCGAATGGAGGACAGGTATAAGATACGATAAACTCAATCACAATCTAAGCACGATAAAATAACACAGGAGTCTAACAACTATATATAAAACTCAAAACAACAACTTAAATAAACTCCCAAAATTTCAACAATCTCAAAACACCACTTATTACAAAACAAGTTCAAAAATAGAACATTAACCATAAACTAGTAATCTACTCCAAGCTCTACTGGTCCTCTAGGCTAGCTGTGAATCATCAGGTTACCTGTAATATTTCAACAGGTCCAGTCAGGACAGAACGAGCACAAAATCTCAACACTTCATATCAAGACAGGAATATAAAGCGTAAAATAGAGTAAAATACATAAAACGCTGAAAGAAAGTACATATAGTAAAAGAGAGAGAACTGTAATGTAAATAGCTACTATAAGTAGAGAACTATCATGACTAGTGTAACACCCACTTTTCAAAAATGAGGTTAATTTTGAACTTTTGTAAAATTTATTATTAATAATAGGATATATGATTTATGAGAATTTTTAATTAATTTAATACTATTTAAAATTGATGAATTATAATTTTGATGTCTTAGCTAGTGAACCCTAGAACTGTTGAGCCTAGAGACTAACATGACCATGGGGACCTAACCATTGATTAGAATTACTATTTAAAACTTTTTAGGCTAAGAATATTTTGGTCATTTTGTGACTTTTGAATTATTTAGGATTTTGATTAATTGATGAATTTTATATTATTTTAATAATATTTAAATTATGTATTATAATTTTGGTCATTTTTCATATTTTAATATTTTAGGAATTTTTATATTTTAATATTGATTTTACGGGATTTGTTTACTCGGGTTTGAGTTTCATTTCGTTCCGACTTGTATTAGTGACCCGGGTAGCTTAGACTCTAGAGGAAATCCCAAGATTAGTTAGTCATGACCCACAAATTCCACTAATTAAGTTAGTAAGTTTAGACTAATCCCACTTGTTAGATTGGTTAAGTTATAGGTTTAAATTTAACCCTTTTGATCCCAAACTTGAATCTAACTTAAAATTAACTAAGAGGACTAGTTGAGGCCTTATTGGGTTTTTCTCCAAGGTCCAAATAGGGTTTAATGGCAGCCACTATAGGTAGGTTAGCCTTCCTTCCTTTTATTTTATTTATCTTGCTCTTTTCCTTCACAAAGTATTCTTCCTAAATTAGAGAGCTTTCCTCTTTGATTTGATCTTCAAATCCTTACATCCCTCCACCAAAACTTCCATTCAACCTTCTCATACTACCAAGGGAGGGTGCTAGCAAAGATTTGGAGCAAAGTACAAGGAGGAGTGTCCTTTTTAGAAGATCTTCATGTCAGAGCCGTGTCCTTGGGTGTATCATTGGGATTCCACTCCCAATAGGTAAAACCAACCCTCTAAATTGATTTCCTATGCATATGTTAGTTTTGAATCCATAAGATCCACCGCCATGCATGTACCCTATTTAGATTCAAATTTGAGGCCATTTGGCTCTCTTGAGAATTTTAGATATGTGTCATGTGTCCTACTTGATAGATCCCAAATTAGGACACCCCATGTGTATGTGTATGATAATAGTTTAAATAGATATTTAAATTCAGTTTTAGAATGGTTAGAGAGTGGATTGATCTTAGTTAGGATGGTTAGAATGAGTTTCATTTGAATACCTATGTTGGTATCCAAGTATCTTGGCCTACATGTGTTTCTTTTGTCCAAAACAACTCAAATTCATCTAATATTCATCCACGTTTTTATTAACCAAAGCAACTTAGAAATGTCATAACTTTTAGCTTAAAACTCCGATTAATCTACCATTTTTTTAAAAGAACCGTATCGAAGTTAGCTTTCCAATATATATTTTAGTAAGCCAAAATCGTTCTAGAACTTTTTGTAAAACTATTTGAGTGTCAGCTGTCCGAAAGACAAATGCGTTTCGGTGTTTTCGCGATTTCGGGAGCTTCCGGACACGAAAATGCGATCCGTTTGAAGTTTCGGAAAGCTAACACGAAGGGCTATGACATACGTTAATCCTAAAATTTAGTGAAGGCCCAATTGGTACAGTATTTATTTTAAGTAGAAGAGTGATTATATGACATAGGTATTTTGTGTAACCTATGAGCCTATGTAGTATGGATATTAATGAATGTAGAGTATGTAATGCATGGTATGTCAGATGAATAAATGATATATATATATGTATCCTCTTTACATTAATGTATATATGGTTGAATGCAAGCATGTAGGAATGCAATCAATGTAATGTATGTAAGCAATGCATAAATGCATGAATAAAAAAATAATATACAATGTATGCATGAAAGTATATAATGAATGCTAGATATGAATGCAAGATATACATATAATGATAGATATTAATGCATAATGTATACATAATGTAATGCAATATATGATAGCATGTATGGTAATGTAGAATATATGATGCAAGCATGTATATGTCCACTGTTTTCCCTTTTTCTTATTTTTTCTTCCCTTCCCTTTCCATTTCAGATTTTCCTCCTTTTTTTCCTCTTCTATTTTTACATGTTATATACAATGTATATAATGTATAGATGCATGTAAGTATGTAATATGCATGAATGACATGTATGTAATGAAAATAAGTATATGTATGCAACTTAATGTTATGTGAAAGGATATAATGCATGAACTGAAGTATGCATGTATATGGGATATGAATGAATGAATGATATATATATATATATATATATATAATATATAATATATATATATATATATGTTGTGTGTGTGTGTGTGTGTGTGTGTGTGTGTGTGGTGTGTTAAGGTAATGTAATATATGTATCAATATATTTTGAGTTAAATATATGAGTTTGTATGCATATATTATATGTATGCATGTATGCAGAATGTAATATAATATAGAGTATGCATATATGAATATAATGTATGCAAGTATATAATGTATTCAAATATGTATGTATGCATCTATGTATGTATGTATAGGTGCATGAATGAATGCAAGTATGCATATATGATATGTATGTAGACATGTATGCATGTATGTGTATGTATGTATGTATACATGATATGTATGTATGTTATATGCAATGTAAGTATGTATGTATTCATTTCAATAAACTGAGTTAACCTATAACCTTTTACACACATGCATTCATACACCCTTTGACACCATGTATCCATGTCACATACACCTACCTATCACTAAATCTGAGAACATTAACATATATCCTTTCACACACATGCCAAACACACACTCACTTACTCTTTTACCTCTCCTTTATATATATATATATATATATATATATATATATATTATATATATATATATATGTATATATAGCTTTCCTATATATATCTATGTATATGAATATGTGAATGTGAATATTATATATCATTATATGGCTAAGTTTGTGCCTTGTTAGCTTATGGTTTAGTTTTGTGCTTAGTTTAGCAAGTGACTTAGGCTACGAGTTAGTAGCTATCTTGGATACTTGATTTGTATAGACTTAGTTTGTTTAGACCTAGAATTTACTAACCTAGACTAGTTGACCATTGTTGACCCAACCCTAGCTAGTTTGACCACAGTTGACTAGAGTTGACCTAGTTTGACTTTATAGTTGACCAGAGTTGACCAAGAGTTGACTTTGACCTAGATTGACTTAGAATCATGTAGATTGTATATAATTTCAATTACATATAAATTGAACTCTTTATAACCTGTGTTGCTCTAACTAGGACTCTGTGACTCCAGTTGGCCATCTTTTTATATCAGTTGTTCAGGGTATCAGACGAGTACATTCTTGACCGTTTCATACTTGTTAGAATTTATATTTATGCTCTAGATTACTTTACTTGATGTTGTCACGTTGTTAACACGGATTGGTACTATATGGATCCTTTCATGAGATGTTATCCCCCTCGGGAGCATCGGGTTATGGTATGTCATGTGCGTTTCACTTTTATCGTGTACTCCGGTACTTTCACCATTCATGTACACTCTTGTGATTCATATAGTCTCATGTTCACAGAGCCCCTCATGTATACTTCATGTGCACCCATTTATGGCCCCCATGTGAAATCATGTATAATAACATAACTTGTCTGGATTCTTGTGTATTGATTGGGGTACGGGGAGTACAAATGGTCATGTGAAAATTCCAAAGTAGTGTAATCATGTACAAACTCTTTAGTGTAATAATGTGCAAATTTAAGCCGTTCACATGTCTATCTTGTACTCTACATCACTAGCCACTGATTGTTCTTTACTTATAATAGATATTTTCTTATAGTCATCTCTTTTACTTCATGTATATTCTTCAGTGTTTTATGTATCTTACTCTATAGCATGCTTATATTTTCTGTCATGATATGAACTGCGTGAGATGTATTGTGCTCGTTCCTGTCCTAACTGGACCTGTTAAAAATATTACAGGTAACCTGGAGATTCACAGATAGCCTAGAGGACCAGTAGAGCTTGGAGTAGATTACTAGTTTATGGTTTAGTTTCTCTTTTAGAACTTGTTTTGTAATAAGTAGTGTCTTGAGATTGTTGAGATGTTGTTATTTTAGGAGTTTATTTAAGTTGTTTTTGTTTTGAGTTTTATATAGTTGTTAGACTCCTGTGTTATCTTATTGTGCTTAGATTGTGACTGAGTATTATCGTAACTTATACTTGTCCTCCATTCGGGGTTGAGGTTATGACAGGTACATTATATAATTGCGTGAGTTATTGATTAGATAATGACCTAGAACAGCGTTCTACTACCGACACTGCGGCGTAGGCTGGATGTACCCACTTCTCGTGCTCCTATACTGGGTGCGGATTGTGACACATTTTTAGTGGTGGCCCATGCAGGTCGAGATTCGCATTAGTGCGAAGTCGTGGTAGTACGACGATTAGTTGTACTGCTGCACGCCTGCAGTAAGAGATAAGGAATAGACTTTAGTTGAGAGAGTACTCAATCACATTTAGGACTACTTGAGAAGATTCCTGTGATGACCCTTGAGAATCTCATTATAAACTATCTCGAAATTTAATTTCGACAGTTTTTGTCTACTTCCTTGTTCAACGTTGAATTTGATTCTTAGTATTCATTATTGACTTAATTTTTTACCAAGATAACATTATGGGCTAGGTTGCCTCAGTCATGGAATCTAGAGTCTTCTATAGCCATATTAGCTGGTTTTGCGATGAGATAGATTCTGATTTTGGATATATTTCTCAGGTGTGAGAATTTAAAGTTTTTGCAGCCAAGCTAGCGACAATGCAAAAATTTTAAATACCATAATTCTAGAGGTATGTACCTTAGTTGCAGACTTTATGGATTATCGCTATTGTACTTACTGGCGTAACGAGGATTCTGGTAACATGGTTCTGAATAGACGGGTAAGATTATCAGATTGCAGAATAAATACCATATAGATGGTGCCCTAGTATGCTGGAGTAGAATATTAGTATGGATGTCACTTGAGTATCATAGATTAGATAGAGGGAGTTAGGCCACCTGTAGCGTAGTACTATTCCCCGCACCATCAAAGGGATATACCCAGAGGGGCAGGGCTTTTACACTGACGATTGTGGAGACCGATGCTATGTTTCACGCTCCGCTCCCGTAGGAGCGATCGTCCTCGCTAAGGCATGATGCCGCATGAGCCTAGATTGTGCTCATGCAAGGCGGGTTCTATAATGGCCGATTTCAGTGGCTGCGATGTGGTCATCGCACAGAAGTCCTAAGCAGAGACATTAAATATGCAGCAAAAATTTAGAACAAACACAAGTTAATCAAAAGAAGCTCTTTATTGATATTAAAACAAAGGTTACAATGGGGCACAAGGCCAAGATTACAATCACTCAAGCTCACTCTTCTCACATTACAAGTCACTCAGCTCTCTCTCATCTCGCAACACATGTCTTGAACCAGCGGATGCTTCGGAAGGCGACGTCCATACATTATGTCCCGTATAAGTCTCGACTCCATGCGGTCGTACGCTACGAATCGCCAAGGAACTCCATGCCTCGACGCATCCAAGCGAGCTCCGCACCACGAGCTTCTACCTGTGCCTGCACATGAAAACTATATGGGTGTCAGAACTCAACTATACTGGTGGAATGAGCTCCTGGCCCACCCATACAAAACCAACACGTTTGATTTACTTTGTGCAACATAGTCTCTTTATGATTGTCTTTCTACTCATGCCTTAGGATTAGTTTTAGGACAGACGCCTTGGCCTATTTTGTGTCTCTAGACCATCCCGTGCTTGCAACAACAACGTTAACCTATCAAGTCGTGCTTGTCCTTCGGCACATAATCAGAGACACAACTAAACGATAGTACCCAATTCCTTGTGATCGTGCTACAAATCCTTTGTACCGTGCCTCGCAACTCAGTGTGATTTAACCATATCGCTGCCTCGCGGCCCTTGCCAGTTTGATCACCAACTGACCCAAATCAAGACTTGTGGGCTAAGTGTCACTCGACCGACTTTTCTTTACGGCGTTTTCTGACTTAAACTCAAGATGACTCAAATCTAACTTATGCAACTTATATGCCGACAACTTAAGACTTGACACTACATCTCGTGCCAAAGCACGTCGTCTACGTTGAAACCAAATCTTAGGCCCAACATTGTGTTCTAACTGTACACACACATTCAACTTAACTCAATCCAAAGGCACACATGCGGGTTGTCGCCATGCCAACTCATCTATATGAATTGGTCACTGACTCCCAGAGCCAACTTGGACTCCATAGCTAGTTAGGCGGCCACACTTGCAGGACGAGTAGCCAACTTGGACTCCATAGCTAATTGGTCACTGACTCCCAGACACAACTTGGACTCTCTAAGCTGACTGTTGGACCTTTCCATATTCTAAATCAATTCGACCCGTCGGAATTATTCCCTTAATATGTTGATTCGTCTCTTTTATTATCAAGCCTACTTGTGCAAGTTGAAAACATGTGATTTATTATGTGAAGGCAAAGATGAGGCGAGTTCACCGAAACTACCCTACCTGAGCGAGGAGTCGCCTCGACCGAGCGATCTCTTCGAGTCGCCGTTGCAAGGCTAAGTCTGAACGTCGTCGGCATTTCGATTCGTTCGACTGACTGAGCGGGACGGGGTACTACATCATACACCACTCAGAAAAAGTTTCATCTTCGAAACTAACTGAGTACACCTATCGACTTATACTTAATTCAACATCATACTTTTCTTCGTACACATTTCTCCTATGCGTTTTTCAAATTCGAGCCACGCTCGTGCTACCCAAAATCTTTTCTTCAAAACTCACGATCTCAAAATCCTCGACACTTTCCCGTTCCTCAAGTCTCACTTGATTCAACGTATCACTTAGTTGGATCGTGCACATATTCCAGGCGTCCCCAAAATATATGCATTTCAGCCAAGCCTCGTGATAGAGAATTTGCCATCACCACTCGAGTCGGATCGTGCACATATTCGGGCGTCCCTGATATACGGGCATGTCAACCGAGCCTCATGAGTGGTACCTCCATAATTCTATCGTTCCGCACCGGGACGTCTGCCTAATCGCTAGGCTATGTCTTTTGGCTAAAGTCATTCGTCAGTATTGGAATCATATTTCCCAAACAACAATATCAATACTGACCCCATCCTAAGGTCAAACCAAGTTGAAGGTACGGGGTTTTCTACCCAAGCTTGCATCACTCCGATTTTTAAACATCGAGCATCGATTTCCTACACACATCCCAATATTCATCGCACGGGGTCTGAGTCATTCAGCAAAGCCATTCTACAATAACTCACGTTTCAACCAATTCCTTGACATATCAATATTAGTCGTTCATCAATCCATTTTGCATAGTCTATCTCTTCGAACACGTTCGACGTAATCCGCCTATCAATCCTTCTAAGTCAAACATGCTACGATACGATTCATTTCTAAACCATAATCCGTGTTTCATACTTCCTAAGTCATTCATCACAATTCACGTATTCGATCGTAAGGTCGTCTAGCTTAACAATATGTTGTGCCCCGATCTCATATGAGTCAGATTATCCACGGTGGCATGAATCACCATGCATGCTCCTGCAGGATAATCATCCTCATCGAGACGTAACTCTTGTTTTGTGTCTAGACTAATTCATTCTCGATATGTAGATTGGATCTATTCAATCCTCAAGTTTATTTCATTCATCAATCGCAAGTCCAAACATCCTCGAATTTTTTTTTGCATCAAACCAACAAGTCGATGTAGAAGCATAGAAAATATTGCTTTTAGTCCCACATCGGAAAGGAGAAAAAGAAAGGGCTCACTCCATTCTATAAATATAGCCCCCCTTTCCTCCTTCGAAAAGGGCACCTACTTCTCTTCCTTCCTTCCAACTTGGACTCTTCCTACTATGCACCTTCGGGTGCTAAGTCGAAGAAGTCTAGGGCAGCGCAGGCTCGTCGAGCTCAGTCAGCTGTCCCAACCTCTGACCTTCAGAGCGTCCCGCTACGCGGGCATCTAATGGAAAGTTGTACAGAACCGCCTGTGTCCAGCCCCCGACGGCAAACAGATAGGGTGGTTCTCAAGAGTCTCCCAACAAAGATCAAGGACAAGTACTTTTACTAGTCCCGTATCGGGGAGCGAACATGATACTTACGTACTCGTGAGCTCGAGATACCCGGGTCCACAAAGCGAGTGCAAAGGTTGATCGAGATGTCCTTGACTTGCGAGATGTGATCCTTCACAAGCACAAGGAAAGAAGGGGAGTCTCATGCGACTGAAAACCCAGAAAACTCCATGCGGCCCATGAGGATTTTATGCGGCTCAAAATCCAGAAATGCTTCATGCGGCTCAGAAAGCTTCATGCGGCCCAAGGCAGCAGGGGGCCTTATGCAGCCCAAAATCAACAGAGATCCATGCGGCTCAGAGAGCCCATACGGCTCAGGTGTCCATGCGGCTCAAGCGTCTATGCGGCTCGAATAGTTCCGTACGGCCCAGAGAGGAGCCACGTGGCCCTCAACAGCTCTTCCCTTTGTCTTCTACTGTATTTAATGCCTTGACGGCTGACAGCTTTGACCAATGACAGAAAGATGCAATAATGACTCTGTCATAATGCCAGACTCCTAGAAAAACGAAGGAAATCTCTGACACAATCCGTCAAACTCCAAAGACCTTTATGCGGCCTTGACACGTGGACAGTCGCATACGGCTCAGACAGAGGCCACCCATGCGGCTCAGGCAGAGGCTACCCATGCGGCTCAGGCAGTGGCTACCCATACGGCTCAGGCAGAGGTTACCCATGCGGCTCACGAGGACTATCTCCATGCGGCTCACGAAGAAAGCACCCATCATACGGTCACCTACGCTCATGCGGCTCAAATCACCACCATGCGGTTCAAATGTTCAGGGGCCACTCCCAAGCAGCCTTGACACATGGCCAGCCTTATGCGGCTCAATGGAGAGCAGTCCTCATGCTGCTCAGATTTTCTAAGTGGCTCGCGGTTAAGACACGTGGCATGATAATGGGACACGTGGCATCAAATCGACCGAAATCCATCAATAAATCCTAATAAAATATTGGGACCAAATCAGATTATTTGTAATCAATCAAATTGAACACGTGGCAGAAGATTCGAGCTTAGCATAACAAATCGTGAGGATTTATGGCAATCACCATTAATTGCCTACAGAGATTTGATGCAATCACATTAATTGCTCAAATCTATTATGAACGGCCCAGATTCATTGATCCTTAACCACCGACTTTTGAGAATGGGCAATCATTGCAAACCCTAATGATGTCTCCCCCCTCTTATAAATAGAAAGGTGCCATTCCCTTGCAACAGAGATAGAGAGACAAAGGAGAGAGACATAGACGACCAGAGAGCAGAGAACAGAGAGAGAGAGAGCACTTCTCCCCTCGGATCCAGAGAGTCAGAGAGAAATTGAAAGGAGAGCATTTCTTCATCAACGCCAAGTAGTTCTTCTACAGAGCCAAGGCTGCATCCGATCGTCCAAGGAGTAAGGCAGAGCTGCCGTCGCTTTCTCGAGCCTCTACCGTCACCCCCAGAATCTAAAATAAACAATTGTACTTAGATTGCTGTACCTAGGTTTTCGTCCTTAGGCTTTCTTTGTACAAGCGAGTTTGTATTGTGAGTCTAAGTTCAGTCCTCCGATAATTGTTCTGTACTTTTACAATCAATGGCAAACAGTCGAGACAATCAAAGTTGTCGCGTCCTAATTTTCTAAGTTCGATCATTCCCGCGACATCACCATGTCAACGCTCACACGAAACGATCGCCCTAAATCCGATGTAACGTATGTGCGAGGCTAGAGTTGTGCTCGTGAAGACAAGAATGTCGACGCTGTGGTTATCCGCGTAACCATCAAGACATCTGTTTTCATCCAACATTCATCTCATCAAAATCCTAAGTATAGCATCCGACCGAACATAATACTTGCACGATCGTCATTCCTCGAATCCGAGTACCCCCGAGTTATCGCATATCGATCTTTTATACGTTTTAATACTATCGATGATATACGTAACCTGATGATCTTCCTCTGCAACAAATTTCGAGTCGTACGAATGATGCTATCGTCCGACTGGATAATCTCATTGACATTCAAATTCAAGTTCGATCATTATCCCTCGAATTCATCACAACATCAATTTTCTCAAACCCAAATTTACGTATTGTTCAACTGTTCATCTTAAGCCATCGAGCAACATTTTTCTTCAAGTTGTATCATTCCTTGCTAACTCAAATCATCAAGCAACATCCATTCCATTCCTCAGAGTCATTTTTAAACATTCGAATCAAACTTTTAATGCATGCTATCTTTTCGTCGTGCTAACTTTTCATATACGATCCGTATCAATTTCCTCGATCAAGTCATCCATTCGTACACCCTAACTTTCTTCGATTCAGTTTCACCTACTCAATCCTTTTTGCGTTTCATACTCGCGCCATCCTCAATCCCGTGCATGTTTCGTGCACGTTAATTTCTAGGTTGTTTAATCAACATCATCAAATCTCAAGACTATAACTTATCAACGATACTCAATCTACGGCTTTGTATACATGTGACGCTTGCTGATAGACTCATCGATACCCCGTATCCTCAATCGATCGATCGACATTCCTGATGCTATCGCATACACCACTCAGGAATGAAGTCATTCAATAATCCTCAAAACTATCATTTGAATCTAAATTGACTTCTTGAATCCCGTTCGAACCATTCCTCTAATTCCAAGCAATCATCTATATCGCATCGACATTATCGTCGCTCGATAGCACCCTATCGATAGTCATCTCACTTTACTCAATCGAGTCAACTCATTTTGCTCGACACTATTCAATTCCTGTACTCGACTTTTCTAAGGTCGACGCAACTTTGGTGATATGCCCAGCCCGACTTAGCAAATCGTGCTTACGCGACCATTTTTTTTTATTTTTTCAAAAACTGTTATTCTATGTTTTGTAAAAGATAGACTTATGTATGGACATCCGTAGGACATTTGAGAGATCGCATCAACGATATAAACTTTACGGAAGCAATACTTCAGAGTTTGAGAAAACAACAAAGTTAAAGAATTCAATCGATAGTCCAGGGATGTAAAGCCGTGCTCTGATACCATAATGTCACGCCCCGCTCACGTAGGAGCGATCGTCCTCGCTAAGGCATGATGTCGCACGAGCCTAGATTGCGCTCGTGCAAGACGGGTTCCATAACGGCCGATTTCAGCGGCTGCGACGGGATCATCGCACAGAAGTCCCAAGCAGAGACATTGAACATACAGCAGAAATTTAGAACAAACATAAGTTATTCAAAAGAAGCTCTTTATTGATATTGAAACAAAGGTTACAATGGGTGCAAGGCCAATATTACAATCACTCAAGCTTACTCTTCTCACATTACAAGTCACTCAGCTCTCTCTCATCTCTTAATATATGTCCTGAACCAGTGGATGCTTCGAAAGGCGACGTCCATACATTATGTCCCGTATAAGTCTTGACTCCACGTGGCCGCACGCTACGAATCGCCAAGGAACTCCATGCCTCGACGTATCCAAACGAGCTCCGTACCACGAGCTTCTACCTGTGCCTGTATATAAAACTGTGTGGGTGTCAGTACTCAACTGTACTAGTGGAATGAGCTCCTCGCCCACCCATACAAAACCAACACGTTTGATTTACTTTGTGCAACATAGTACCTTTATGATTGTCTTTCTACTCTTGCCTTAGGATTAGTTTTAGGACAGAGGCCTTGGCCTATTTTGTGTCTCTAGACCATCCCATGCTTGCAACAATAATGTTAACCTATCAAGTCGTGCTTGCCCTTCGGCACATAATCAGAGACACAACTATGCGATAGTACCCAATTCCTTGTGACCGTGCTACAAATCCTTTTTGTCGTGCCTCGTAACTCAGTGTAATTTAACCATATCGTCGCCTCGTGGCCCTTGCTACTTTGATCACCAACTGACCCAAATCAAGACTTATGGGCTAAGTGTCACTCGACCGACTTTGCCTTGCGGTGTTTCCTTACTTAAATTCAAGATGACTCAATCCAACTTATGCAACTTATATGCCGACAACTTAAGACTTGACGCTATATCTCGTGCCAAAGCACATCGCCTACGTTGAAACCAAATCTTAGGCCCAATATTGTGTTCTAACTGTACACACATATTCAACTCAACTCAATCCAAAGGTACACATGCGGGTTGCCGCCATGTCGACTCATCTATATGAATTGGTCACTGACTCCCAGAGCCATCTTGGACTCCATAGCTAGTTAGTCGGCCGTACTTGCCAGCACGAGTAGCGAGCTCCACTGGAAGTCTCTACCTAACCTGTACGGCCATCCAGTATTGCTTACTATGTCTCTATCGAACGATCCCGTGGGCCACCCGGGTCGCCGTTCGAGAGACAAATCCACCTTGTCGATAAGTTGTCCATGACCATGCAAGACTCGACTCAAACTGACGTCTCACACAGTCATTCTACCTCTAGTATTACCATCTCTTTCAAGGCCAAGTTCAATACTTCTCAAATATGAGACCGCCTCGACGACCTATAGTCGCGAGCATTCTTCTTTCTTGCCCTATCATTTCCTTCAATCCAGGAACAACTATTTGAAGTCCTTTTTTGCAAACTTTTATAAACCAACCGTGGCATTGCCTTAAAACACTAAGTCCGTGACATCATACCGTAAACCAACTTGAACTCTATGCAACACCATCGCCTAAGTCATACTCTATATGACAGGCCTTATGATCGTGAAACCAAGTAATATCGACAACCGTAGAAAACATGGAACATCTTTAGAATGACTTAGGTCGACCGGCATAACTTTGCCTAACTTAATCGAGCCTACAACTTAACCCAAAGGACGAGCAAAGTCCATACCAAGCCTTGCATCGTGGAAGCGTACATGCTTTATCGAGCATTTACGCGGGAGACGCCTATGACTTAGGCTAATTTATAGTTTGTGTCGAAGACCAACTTTTCCTTCTCCCAAGCTACGAAAAGAAGGACCGAGTGTCATTTTTCAAAGCACGCCGTGCACCAACTCTAAGCTGACTGTTGGACCTTTCCATATTCTAAATCAATTCGACCCGTCAGGATTATTCCCTTATCTATGTTGATTCGTCTCTTTTATTATCAAGCCTACTTGCGCAAGTTGAAACATGCGATTTATTATGTGAAGGCAAAGATGAGGCGAGTTCACCGAACTACCCTACCTGAGCGAGGAGTCACCTCGACCGAGCGATGTCTTCGAGTCGCCGTTGCAAGGCTAAGTCCGAACGTCGTCGGCGTTTCGATTCCTCCGACTGACTGAGTGGGACGGGGCAATACACTATGAGTGACGAGTTAGCAGGTCTGTCCTTCCTATCCTTCTTTCCATCTTGTTGTGATTCTATAGTACCTGTCAGGGTATTTTGTGCTGTGAAAGATAGTATAGTGACCTGCTCAAGTCTATGATATCACAACCAGTAGGAATCATGTTTTGCATGCTTTTGATAGAATTTTCTCGACCTTGATTGCTGGGGGTTTGACCTAGAAGGAGTACGATGATTTGGACAGACCATATGATTATCAGATTATATCTTGGGAGGATTTTTGAACATATCATCTCTACCTTTCGTTTCAGTCTTTTCAAAAAAAAATTGTTTTGTTTCATCATCAATTAACTTAGGAGTAGGGATAACTTCAGATAACTGGTCTAATTCTTTGTAGAACTTCATTAGTTATAATCTTTCATAGTATAATGGTTTGATAGCTTGTATTAGGACTTATTCTTAGGTATGGTAGTCTAGTTGACATTAGACTAGTAACTTTTATAGTTAAATCTCTGTTGATTTTGACTATCAGTTTCATAAAGATGTTAGTCTTCTCAGGAGGTAGTGACCCCTCCGGCTCACCAGAAGGATAGTAGGATATATTGATGGTTAGAATAGTGATATTTCGTAGGTATACTTTAGAAACAACAAGGATATTGAGGTCGGTTTTGTTTTGTGGACTTGAATAATTTTAGGTTATTGATTCTCGAGATATTTCACTTAAGATTGTGATGCTAAATTTAGGAATTTAGAAATGGAGAAGAGAATGTAACTATAAAGTGATGATGATACCAAAATTGAATAAGATGTTGGTAAGAGGACAGAGTGAACACAAAGATTTTGGGTTATGGGGAATTTAAAGATTTTGTGGAGGTTTTAAAATTTAAGAAGAATACTATTTAAAGGTATACGTGAAAGAAATACGAAGGTTGATTTTATAATAAAGAATAAGTTCCATGACATAGTAGTATTAGCTTCAAATAAATTCGGGACAGTGATTTGAACAAGTTCGAGGATTTCATAGACTTTGATCTAGAGATTTTGGATCCAAGTTAGGACAAGGTGTAAAAATTTAAATTTTTGGATGATTAAGTGGATAAGGGAGAGTAAGATCAGAAAGAAGGAATAAGATCGTTTTAACAAGAGCATGATTCATGAGAAATGCCTTGGGAATTTAGGCCCTGCTTCTAGGAGGGAGTTTTAGTCACCAGACCTAATTTGA
>JANAVB010034617.1:2238807-2268807 GCA_029216955.1 Iris pallida | reverse complement strand
GCACGTATACTTCCTCTGCCACGGAATCCCTCAGCAGGGACCACCCCACCATCGGGTTTTTGCTCCCCATTCAGTCCTCTTTAATGGGGCCCCATCACCCCTTGGTGTTTACGCGCAGATCAGGATCAGGTTTACGTGCCTACAGCGCCAACATGGACTAAGTCCTACGCTCCGAATGGGGCCCACCCATAATGGGATTCAACTCCACATCTTTATGCTGAAGCTGTTGCGCGTAATCTTCCTCTGCCGCAATCCCTCAGCGGGGCCCACCTACACCAATGGGTTTCTGCTGCCCCTATTCAGTTTACCTCTTTAATGGGGCTCCATCACCCCCTTAGTGTGTACGCGCAGGATCAGGATCAGTTTACGCACGCCTACAGCGCCAACAGGGACTCGGTCCTACGCTCCGAGTGGGACCCTCCTTCCCTGGGGGTTTCACCACCGCTCACTTTTTGTAGCCTCTATCCAGTGGCGCCCCATCTAGGCCCACCCTTTCCTGGGGGCAGCTCCGCTCGTGACCGAAGCATTCATTCGTGGTGGGACCCCCCTCCCCCCCGGAGTTTAGCACCTCCACTCTCTAGCGCACTTAATGGGATCTCTCCTCCCCTTCTTCCGTGGATCCTTGCGCCCCCTCTGTTACAGTCCGGATCCGAGGCCCCCCGCAGCAGCACTATCCTCTCCTGACCTTCTGGAATCCCCAACGCCCTCCCCCCCCCCCCCCCCCCGCCTCCGCTTAGTGGTGCTCGCGGCCCCGACATCACCCCCTCCACTTCCGTCGGATCCTCAGGCCTCTCTCCCCGTGGATCCCAGACAGACCCTTGCGTCGGCGACCAGGCGACTCCCCCCATCCGCGATCACCTCGGCATCCCCCCCGAGCATCTGGCGAATCAGATCCTCTCAGGTGGCATAGGGTGGAGGCTCATCTCGCGGCGGTCACCCCCGAGCTCGACCAGTACGAAGGAGGCGTCTACCATTGCGTCCGGGCTAAACCTCCCCTTATATTCCTACCCGTCCCGGGCTAACCCATCCCCGCCGCCATTCAGATCTTGGACCCTTCAGCGTCAGGAGCAGCTCAGCCATCCTACGCCGCCAAACTCCGCCCGGACTTAGCGTCACCCAAGAACCTCATTCTCCCAGACGTCCAGCTCCCGGACACTGAGTACTCCCAGGAGTCCACTGCCTTCGGTATCGTTTTCCGAAGTGAATTGTCTTCCCTTTCAACATCCTTTCCCCACACCTTTACCTCAAATTCTCGACAGGTTGCCCCAAACTCTCCAGGTGGAAACGATAGCCAGTTGGAAACTCTCAGCGAATACCGCATTGCACCCCTCGACCCAAGACATATTCTTCTCCACCTATCCTCTGACAGTGACCACAGGAAAGTTGGTCCAAAGGAACCTGCAGGATCGACTCTCACCAGATGAAGATCATCAAGTGGTCAGCTGGCTTCAGCACCAAAGAAGACTCAGCGCAGGTAGCCGCCTGGGTTACCCTGCCCAACCTACCCCTCATTTGCTTTGTCCCCAGCACTTAGGCGTATAGCCAACTCCTTCGGTACTTATGTGGCCACTGCCCCTGAGACCAGCAACCTCACTAAGGCCCACTACGCCAAAATATGTGTGGAACTTGACCTCACTACCGAACCACCCAATTTCATCACAATAGAGCTGGGTAATCGACTCACACCCAACAAATCCTCTACGACAACCACATCTTGTTCTGTAACCACTGCCATTTAAGAGGTCACCTTCCAAAGCACTACCGTCGTCTTCACCCGGAATAAAGAAGAAAGCTCCCAGGAATGACTCCGCACCAACCGAGGGAAGGACTCCTAAACCACCCTGCTACCTCTTCCGAACTCACACACTCGATTCGGCTCCAGCGATGGCGAGTCTGAGAAGAGTGAACCCCCAGCAAAGCATTGATCCCCTTCAACACCCACGCCCTTTCTCTCTCCAACCAATTCGACGCTCTCGAATCGGGGAAGCAGAATCGGAGCTGACCACCCATCTCTCCCAATTCGACACCTAGTCGATCGACAGATCACCGAGACACACCCATCTTGGAGGACGCAGAGGTGTCCACTGACTCCAGGGACACCGAACAACAACACTCAAGAAGCCTCGATCGAAAGCCTTGGATTCTAGGTCCAGAACCACTTCAGAGAGGCCTACAGGTCCAGCCGCAGGCTATCCTCTACAACAAGCCATTCTCAGATAGGGAGTACCAATGACTCCATAGTGATTCCCCCAGAGAATCCAGTCCTGGACTCGGCTGGGGAATCAGTTAGCCCTCCCCGATCCCACAGGAGCTATCAACCAGCCACCCCCCATTTCGACAAAGGCAGGAGCATCTGTTTCAGAGGCCAATGTCAAACAAGGATCCACAGAAACCTCAACAATCCAAACAAGATCCGCCACCAAGCGAACAAAAACCCCCCACAAAGTTCTAATGCTTAACATCCTATCCTGGAATGTCCGCGGACTGGCGAACAAACCTACAATTAGGAGAATAACCAGCCTGCGAAAATCCACAAAATCGAATCCTCATTATTATTGAACCCAAAATTCCCCCCAAAAGACTAAAATCTATCCAACTGCAACTCGGCCTCCCCATGGCCATAGCTGGCAGACACGATATTTGGATCCTCTGTCGAAGGACGTCAACATCGGAGTCATCCAGGACTCCAAGCAGGCTCTCTCTGCTGGTTTGACCACCACATGATCCCGAACCGTGCCGTCATCTCGGCGGTCCATGGTAGCTGCGATATCGAAGAGAGAAAACAACTTTGGAACGACCTCCTTGACATCAATCTCCATCAAAACAACTCTCCGTGGATCTGCATTGGGGACTTTAATGTTGTTACCTGAGAGAAGAGAAAATTGGTGGTCGCCTCCTCCCATGCGGCCATGCAAGACTTCAACAACTTCATCTTCAACGCCCACCTTGATTCACTCCAGTTCACAGGCAACGCTTTCACTTGGTGCAACATGCAGGAAGGCGACCAACGTCAATACTCCCGGCTAGGGCCCTCACGAACGCCCTATGGCACGGTATGGGGTTCACTAGCAACCTATCCCACCTCAATTCATCTGAATCAGATCACGCTCCCTTGCTGGTTGAACTTAAAACAATACCAACCCAGTCAAAAAAACTTCCAATTCCTTGACTTCTGGACCGACCACCCACAATTTCTGGGCATCATGGCGGAGGCGTGGAATCGAGAGGACTCTCCCAACCCCCTCCTCGAGTGAGCAACAAGCTTAAAGCCACGAGGAAAGCTCTATCTCATTGGAGCAAACAAGCCTACGGGGACATCTTTCAAGCCGTCCGGATGCAGAGGACGACGTCACCCGTGCCGAAGCCATGTTCGCTGCGGAACGCTCCTTAGCGGCCAGGACAACCCTGAACCTCACTAAGGCGATGCTCAAATTCAGGCTCAAAGTTGAGACCAATTCTGGAAGCAGAAAGCGAGGTTGAAATGGGACAGCGAAGGGGACAAAAACTCGAAATATTTTCATAACTGTCAAAGGTCGTAGACAGAAGCTATCGATTCACCATACCGTTGACGACAACGGGAACATTTTCAGACCAAAAGAGCATTCAAGCAGTAGCCACTGATTTCTATTCCAAACTATTCTCCAAAGAGACGGTTCACAAAGATAGCTCCTTCCTTGATCAAATCCCCCCCTCATCAATGCTAACGATAACGCCCAATTGGAACGAATCCCCACTGCCCAGGAGGTGAAACGCAGTTTGGGCTCTGAATGAGCACAGTGCTCCCGGCCCAGGCTTTTCGGGAGTGTTCTTCCGCACTTGCTGGGATATTATCAACAAGACATCACAGAAGCGGCGATTGCTTTCTTCGAGGGAGCCATTTACCCCAAAGCTATTTCGAGTGCCAATCTGATCCTAATCCCGAAAAAAGACAACCCGAAATCATTCCGAGACTTTCGCCCCATCAGTCTTTGCACCTTCACCAACAAGATCATCTCCAAGATCATCGCAACCAGAATGGCAGGTATCCTCCCCAAGATCATCTCCGAGGAGCAAAGCGGGTTTGTCCGAAGAACATCCAGGACAATATAATGCTAGCCCAAGAATTAATCACTGCATGAAATTTCCAGTAAGAGGGGGCAACATAGCGGTCAAAATCGACATGGAGAAAGCTTATGACAGGCTAGATTGGCAATTCATGATCTGGGTATTCAGAGCTTTCGGTTTCTCGGAGACCTGGACACAACATCATATGGAGATCCATCAGCAACTCATGGTTCTCCACGATCATCAATGGCCAAGCGCAGGGTTTTTTCAAATCCAACCGAGGGGTTAGGCAGGGCGATCCCCTATCTTCTACTGTCTTCATCATTGCAGCAGATGCCCTGAGCAGAAACCTTAACAACATGGTCAACACCCCGAACTTCCAGCACTTCCACACATCCAGCGGATGCCCCATCATAACCCATCTGGCTTTCGCCGACGACTTACTCATCTTCTCCTCCGGGACGAAGGAGCGGTGGAGTAGTCCACAACACCCTGCAGAGGTACTCTAGATGCTCAGGCCAAAAGATTAATACCTCCAAGAGCGTCATCTACACCCCCACAACATAAGAGAGAACAAGCTATCAACCTCGCCAACTTAACATCATTCGCTGTGGACCATCCTCCGTTCATCTATCTCGGATGCCCTCTTGTATATGGGAGATCCAATGGGGCATCTTCGAGAACTTGATCACAAGAATCAGGAAGAAACTCGAAGGGTGGCATAATGCCACTCTATCTCCTCGGCAAAATGATCCTCATCAATCACGTGCTCACCTCTATCCCCATCCATACTCTGGCCGCTTGCTCCCCGTCCAAGAAGGTTCTTTCTTCGATCGAACAGATCTTTTAAATTTCTTTTGGGGACATTGCAACGGCCTAGACAAGCATCACTGGGCTAGCTGGGAATCCATGGCTCATCCGACTAATGAAGGGGGGCTGGGATTTACCAAACTCACCAACTTCATTAAAGCCTTCTCGATGAAATTGTGGTAGAAAGTTCACAAGCAACAATTTATGGACCAAGTTTTTGAAGGCCAGGTACTTCAAGCACATCCACCCTTTAATGGCTTTCCAACAGCAGATCCTCAGCGTGTGGCGTCGTATCCTTATCGGGAGAGACCTAGCCGAGCCAGACATAAGACTCTAATTGGGGACGGGCGACTCGGATCCATTCCTAGAGAGATGGTTGGGGATAGCATGATCCCGAATATCATGGAGACCCCGAGAAACAACAGGATTAGCGACCTGTGGAACCCCGCTATCGACGACTGGAACTGGGACAAAATAAGGGTATGGTCCGGTCGAAACGGAGGAGAGCATCCGCTCGCTCGGATTAAGTATCAGCGGAGAGGCCGACGCACTGAAGTGGTCTCTCGAGGCTTCGGGGGAATTTTCGATACGGTCGACGAGATCTACCGTCCAGGGAACTAGGCAACCATACCACACCAGCGTCCACTATTGGCAATCATGCATCCCTAAGAAGTGGTCCTTCCTAATGTGGAGAGTCATTAGAAAGAAACTGCCCACTGATGATATCCTTAACACCATTGGCATCAGCTTAGCATCAGCCTGCTCGTGCTGTTCCGAGCCTCAGATGGAGACCATTGACCACATGTTCTGTCAGGGGAGCCTCGCTAGCAGAATCTGGAGATCCCTGAATCATCTCTACAGTATTGAGCCGGGGGACGGACGCTTTAACGATCTCGCGGCCTCCTGGGAGATAGCTTCCCACGGCCACCAGATCGTCGCAGCGGCCGCCACGTGGGCGATATGGAAGAACCGCAACAAGGCCAGATACGAAGGTCACCAATACTTGGCAGACCAACTATTTCGGGAAATCCTTCGCCAATGCCGTAAAAGGAGCTCAGGCTGCTCCCACAGTCCGAGATCATTCTGGTCCTCGCTCAACCCCTAGCTAGTGGCGGTTTAGCTGTTTTCCCCCCTCTTCTCCCTTTTGGTTGGTATACGTGTATAGGCTTGTTCTTTTTGTGCCTTGTATACGTATGTTGGCTTCGACATTTTGAGCCTTCATTAATAAAAAGAGGAGGGGTTTCATTAAAAAAAAATATATGCCTATATATATAGCTTTTCTATATATATCTATGTATATGAATATGTGAATGTGAATAATATATATGCATTATATGACTAAATTTGTGTGCCTTGTTAGCTTATGGTTTAGTTTTGTGCTTGGTTTAGCAAGTGACTTAGGCTATGAGTTAGTAGCTATCTTGTATACTTGATTTGCATAGACTTAGTTTGTTTAGACCTAGAATTGACTAACCTAGACTAGTTGACCATTATTGACCCAACCCTAGCTAGTTTGACCACAGTTGACTAGAGTTGACCTAGTTTGAATTTATAGTTGACCAGAGTTGACCAAGAGTTGACTTTGACCTAGATTGACTTAGACTCATGTAGATTGCATTATAATTTCAATTACCATATAAATTGAACTCTTATAACATGTGTTGCTCTAACTAGGACTATGTGACTCCAGTTGGCCATGTTTTCATATCAGCTGTTAAGGGTATCAGGCGAGTACATTCTCTGACCGTTTCATACTTGTTAGGATTTATATTTATGCTCTAGATTACTTTACTTGATGCTGTCACGTTGTTAATACGGATGGTACTATATGGATCCTTTCATGAGATGTTATCCCCTTCAGGAGCATCGAGTTACGGTATGTCATGTGCGTTTCACTTTCATCATGTACTCCAGTGCTTTCACCATTCATGTGCACTCTTGTGATTCATGTACTCTCATGTTTACAAAGCCCCTCATGTATACTTCATATGCACCCATTTATGGGCCCCCATGTGAATCATGTACAATAACATAACTTGTCTTGATCATTGTGTATTGATTGGGGTACGAGAGAGTATAAATGGTCATGTAAATAATTCCAAAATAGTGTAATCATGTGCAAACTCTTTAGTGTAATCATGTGCAAATTCAAGCCGTTCACATGTCTATCTTGTACACTACATCACTAGCCACTGATAGTTCTTTACTTATAGTAGATATTTCCTTATAGTCATCTCTTTTACTGCATGTATATTCTTCAGCGTTTCATGTTTCTTACTCTATAGCATGCTTACATTTTCTGTCATGATATCACTACAAGAATAAGGGCTTTTCTTGACGGACATTCCCCGTCAAGAAATGGGTATCTTGACGGTTGCAGATCTGTCAACTAGGCCGGAGTCAAGAAAAGACCCCACTTTTTTTGACGGTCGCTGACAGGACTTTTCTTGACGATTTTTGGCCGTCATATAAAGTAGTTTTCTTAACTATTTTTAGCCGTCATGATAGCAGTTTTTTAGAAATCGTCAATGTAGGTGAAAACTTTTCTTGACTCTGGCCTAGATGACGGCTATTAGCCATCAAGAAAAGTATTTATTCACAGGATATTATGCAGCATGATTTGAATTAAAATTGGCGTTTGACAACCGTCAAGAGAAGCTATCCAAAGTACCGTCAAGAGAAGCTTGCCAAAATTCTATCAAGAATTATATATAATATTAATCAAACACACATAATATCATTCCAGAAGCTACACACATCAAATTACTATAAAACCCAAATTTGATATTAACAAACTGTATTGTTCATACAACAAAAACTTTCAATACACATCCCACCACATGTATTCTTCACTTGTCCAATCACAACATAATCCAACCAAAAATTACACATCCCACATATGTTGTTTCCATACTACTTAAACATCCAAACCACAAATATCCATCACTTGTCACCACAAAACATAATCCAACCATACAAAATGAAACAAAAAAATAGCAAACCAGATCGAAGCACATCCCTCCCATATCCACAGCATTCCCCTATTCACAGCATGCATGCACCTTCATTTTTCAGCAAGTTCCTGAGAGACCAAGAACACAAATTATCAATACTTTCCTACATTTGAACAAGAAAGCTGGTAAAAAATTAGGAACATATGAACACTAGCTACTCTATGTCACACAAACATGGATCCGACACAACACCGTAAAGACACAACAAGAAATACACCACACCTATTGTGGTGTGTCCTGCCTAATGTATTTTAGGGTATCGGGGAATGGTGAAGTAAACAGAGCTATAGGGTTTCTTGCAAGAGTGGATAAAAGTAAATTTATCCTTGAGGCATCTACAACATCATCCATAGTGGATCTACTCTCAAAAGATGGACATTGTCATTGTCATATGAAAATGCTTCCTAATTTTTCTCAACATTATGCAAAGAGTAATGAGATTAACATCGACTCGTCTATTTCATCATTGATACATAAAATTTTGGGTAAAGACCAAAGTTTTAAAATGATTGAACTTACAGAGTTGCTAATGAAGAGCAGTCACCAATCTCAACGAGTATCTGTCCGGAGAGGCAATTTCCAGTTAGGTTGATGCTCAATGCATACAATAAGAAACCAAGTTCAGTTTAATATGCAGATAACAATTTGCTTATTTATTCAACATACAATACCTTAATGGATGGATATTGCCTGATACAAAGAAACAAGTAAAGCATTTAAAGTTTTTGAGCTAATGCTCGCACGACATACCACATCTTGATCAATGGCTTTTTTAAGTATGGAAAGGTTGATAGAGCTAGACACCTTTTTGATGAGATGCCTTATAAGGGACTGTAACAAACACTTGTTATACACAATATTATCTTAGATGGATTATACCAAGATGGAAGAGTTGCTGATAGAGCTAGACACCATTTGTTATGCTTAATGCTATTGTTAAGGGCTTGTTGGAGAATGTGAAGTAAACAAAGCTATGGGGTTTCTTGCAGAAGTGGATAAAAGTAAATTCGTTGATACCCTGATTCAAACAAGGACTGATATACATGCTTATGTGATACCACTGATACCCTGAGACAAACAAGGACTGATATAAGCCTTCCTCATAAGATCAGTTAACATAGAACAATATAGATAGACCTATATGACTGCTACTGAGTCCAATCATGACTGATGCAAATGAAAGTAGAGGGCTAAACATAAATACAATATGAGATTGAGAAAGATGTATGTTCATAGAATTAATGCAAAGTGGTTTACGTGGAGAAGTACTTCTTGAGTGCTTTGTGGTCAAATATTACTCTTGAGACAGAAAGCAAAACATCACAAGTCCAGATACCCTTATTGGTAGGAATGTTGGGCACAAAACATGTTCAAGAAATGAGAATACTGGAGTGAGAACGCCGAGATGGATGGGCGGCAAGGATAAAAATTCTTAAGAAGTTGGAAGTGGTGTCAATGAGGAAACAATGCAAGAAAACCATCACTGGTAATTTTAACATGTGATGGAGACCGATAAATGCACCATTCAGGAGTCACGACTGATAGGGAAGACCGTACTGAACTTGGATTAAACCTGTGTAAAAAAAATAGTACTTGCTAACGCAAGAAAATGCCTTGTTACTGTTGTTGGGTAGATACCATTTATACAAAAGTTAATTAATGCTAATACAAGATGTTAATTTAGAACTTTTAAAGTAGATATGCATGCGTGTCCTGGAAAAGTTTTGATGTATAAGAAACCAAAAAATCTTTTATTTGTAATATGGTAATAGTAGGGTCTCTACCAATCACTTCTCTACATATCACAAAATACTCATTCAGTTCAGACGGGTAAAAGCTCTAGAATCTAGATAGCTGCCAAATTGCTGACTGCCAAGTCAATTTCATACCTTAGCATTCACATCTGCATTCCTCTACAGAAGCATATCTGCAACAGAAAATGGCCACGATCTACTGCCCAGTGTAATGGAGTCCTCCCTTCACTATCTGCAGCCAGTATAGAGGAGAAAACATGAGAATCTAATACCAACAACGAGAATGAAAAGAGCAATAAAATAAACAAGTAAGATATGTATTCACATTAAGGATGTAGGATGCAGTGGATTTGTGTAGTCTCCAGCTAGAGGATGTTGCAGAATTCTATGATCTTTGGAATGTCACTGGATTTATTTTCTCTATCGGTGTTAACGAGCAGAGCTTTGAAAGAGCACCTCTTCTCTGGCTCATGGTCTTTAATGAAAAGTAGAGCTCAAGCATAAGACGAGCCCAAAATTTGAGCTCGGCTCGATTCTTTGTAATATTCGCTAGCTCAATCTCGGCTCTTGAGCAGATCATCATTTAAATTAGAACGCTTGATGGGCATTAATTCTATGAACATGCATCTTTCTCAACATGACTGATAAATGACAATATGGTAAAAAAGAAAGAAAGAATGTACACACTATATTAGAATCTCATTCATATTCTTCATGAAGGCTCAGATTTGAGTAATGTTATTTCCCATGGCCTATTTTGACATGGTAATATCATGTGTATTTTCAAACCTTTTAGTAATGAAGAAAATGGTATTCCGTAGCCAATTTGTTTCCAACATCCGTTTACACACTTGAACTTATTTTGATATCTCCATTGTAGCAAATGTATCATCAATGCCTTTCTGAAATATGAATGATCTGAGCAGTGTATATATAACACTAGTAAGAAAATTTGCATCATTTTCTTGCAACTAATCCACTATAGAATTTCTAGCATTGTAGGGACAAGGGACTACCTATGCTAACAAACTTGGATATATTTAAGACTAGGCTCATAGGATTACCAAATCCATCATCATTACCTTGCTACTAATTCACCCATAGAATTTCCAACATTGTAGAGACAAGGGACTAACCATGTTAGGAATAAATTTAAATAAATTTTCACAGGACATAAAGCCACCCCAAATAAATTTAAATAAATTTTCATTATTCGACATTCTATCAAAAAAATTTCAAGCAAGACAACAAAGGAGTACCAACAAACAGAAAATTTTCACAAATAAGATAATAAATTTTCATCAACCAAAATTCTCCTCACCTTAAATAGGAGGATGTATTTTTGTACCGAAAAATTGGATATCATGAACCCTAAATTTCGAGGCCACCAGAATTATTCCTTATCATATATGTATGTTTTTTTCGAAAATTGGATATCATGAACCCTAAATTGGATATCATGAACCCCAAATTATAAGAAATCCCCCAAATCGGACAAGTATTTGGCTAGATCTACAAAAATAAATTGGTAGATCTGCCGCAAATAGGGTTGAAATCCCCCATAGAAGAAAAAATCTCATGAAATACCAAGACAAACCCACAAAAATTAGGAGTCAGAAAAACCTTACAACACAGCCATGCGGGAGGGAACGATGGTGACACAGCCATACGGGAGGGGGTTCTCGTAGGCTGCCAGAGAGTGGTGAGGGAGAGGGTTTTACCGAGGATCGCCGGCTCGCTGAGCTTTTTTGCCGGCCTCGGATTCTCCGAAGGCAGAGGGAGAAGAGGAGAGAGAGGGTTTTTAGAGTGGAGGGGGATTTGGGGATTAGGGTTTGGGATTTAGAAAGGATCTATATGAGAGAGAAATGAAAAGGAAGAGGAAGAAGAGGAGGAAGCTGATGGAAAGGAGGAAGTAGGGTTTGTTGGTTTGGGCTCTCCTTCTCCATCTGCTCGTAGAGAAATAGAGCGGAGAGGAAAGAATCGAAAAATAAAGAAAATGGGATTGAAAGACAACCCGTCAATATATATCAAATTTCAAAAAAATTACCAAAATGGCAGCTGAAAGAATCGTGCCAATTTTTTTAGGCATATATTAGTTGACAGTTATTACCGAACCGTCACTAAATAAAAGGATGTTTCTTGATGGATCCTCTAAAACCGTCAACTATTATGCTGTAAGATTGCTAAATTAACATAAAATAAGGCATTTCTTGACGTAAGGCTAAATCCGTCAAGATAAGCCATTTTCTTGACGGTTTTTCACGACCATCAACTTATAAACCGTCAAGAATCGACATTTTTTTGTAGTGTATGAACTGCGTGAGATGTATTATGCTCGTTCCTGTCCTGACTGGACCTATTAAAAATATTACAGGTAACCTGGAGATTCACAGCTAGCCTAGAGGACTAGTAGAGCTTGGAGTAGATTACTAGTTTATGGTTTAGTTTCTCTTTTAGAACTTGTTTTGTAATAAGTGATGTCTTGAGATTATTGAGATGTTGTTAATTTGGGAGTTTATTTAAGTTGTTGTTGTTTTGAGTTTTATATAGTTGTTAGACTCCTGTGTTATCTTATCGTGCTTAGATTGTGATTGAGTATTATCGTATTTATACTTGTCCTCCATTCGGGGTTGAGGTTGTGACAGGTACATTATATAATTGCGTGAGTTGTTGATTAGATAGTGACCTAGAACATCGTTCGACCGTCGACACTACGACGTAGGCTGAACGTACCTACTTCTCGTGCCCCTACACTGGGTGCGGATCGTGACAACTAGTGATGTAGAGTACAAGATAAATATATGAACGGCTTGAATTTACACATGATTACACTAAAGAGTTTGTACAATGACTACTTTGGAATTGTTCACATGGCTGCTTCTACTCCTCCATACCCCAATCAGTATACAAGGATCCAGACAAGTTATGTTATTACACAATATTTCACATGAGGGCCCATAAATGGGTGCACATAAAGTTATACATGAGGGCTCTGTAAACATGAGAGTACATGAATCACAAGAGTATACATGAATAGTGAAAACACATGAGTACATGATGAAAGTGAAACGCACATGACATGATATACCCGATCCTCCCGATGGAGATAACATCTCAATGTAAAGATCCATATAGTACCAATCCGTGTTAACAACGTGACAGCATCAAGTAAAGTAATCTAGAGCAAGAATATAAATTCTAACAAGTATGAAATGATCAGAGAATGTACTCTCCTGATACCCTGAACAGCTGTTATGAAAAGATGGCCAACTTGAGTCACAAAGTCCTAGTTAGAGCAACACAGGTTACAAATAGTTTAATTTATATGGTAATTGAAATTATAATGCAATCTACATGAGTCTAAGTCAATCTAGGTAAAAGTCAACTCTTGGTCAACTAGTCTAGTCAAACTAGGATAACTAGTCTAATGTGGTCAAACTAGCTAAGGTTTGGTCAACAATGGTCAAACTAGTCTAGGTTAGTCAATTTTAGGTCTAAACAAGTCTACGGCCTAAACAATCAAGTATACTAGTACCATTACTATCTAACACATAGCCTAAATCAAGGTACATAGCTAAACCACATAGCTAATAAGGCACACAAACTTAGTTATATAATATACATTACATATATATCACATATATCCTTACCCATATAGTACCACCCTAACACATACATATAGATATCATATATCAAGTATATACGTATCCTCACTATGAACCATAACCTATATCTATATACTCTCATAATATATATAGATACTATATAACCCAAAAATATATATACCTATTTATATAACCTTTTTACAATCTAACATCGCCTACTCAAATTCAAACACTTAGATACTAACCCACTAACACTAGGATACCATATCAACCTTGGTCATATTGGCATCCCAAAACTAATACCTTGGTCATAAGGTAAACTAATCATTTACCTTGAAGGTAAAGGTAATTCATATTTACCTTAAGATACTAACTTGGTATCATGAGATAGCAAGATACCCTTCAAATATCTAATTAACTAACTATCTAATGTACTAACATAACATCTTAACTAATATCTAACATATGACCTATAGAGACTAACTTACTAACATACCAATATCTAGAACTAACATAACCTACTAACATGTCAATATCAATATACTAGATATCTAACATCAAACTATCTAACAACAAATCAAATATCTAACAAAATACAAACCTCTACTATCTAACTAACATTCATACTAACAAATATAACTTACACTAACATATAACAAACTCTAATATATCTAACCCTCTACTAACCAACATCTAACAAACATACTAACATATATAACTTATACTAACATATAACAACTCTAACATATCTATCCCTCTACTAACCAACATCTAACAAACATACTAACATATATTACCTAACAATAATATATATATATATATATATATATATATATATATATATATATATATATATATATATATATATATATATATATATCATACATATACTCGACAACCTATGATACCTACATTCATTTAATATCCATACTACATAGGCTCATAGGTTACACAAAATATCTATATCGTATAGTCACTCTTCTACTTAAAATCAATACTATACCAATTGAATATTCACTAAATTCTAGGATTAAAGTATATCGTAGCCCTTCGTGTTAGCTTTTCGAAACTTCAAACGAATCGCATTTTCGTGTCTAAAAGCTCCCGGAATCGCAAAAATACCGAAACACGTTTATCTTTCGGACAGCTGACACTCAAATAGTTTTACAGAAAGTTTCAGAATGATTTTGGCTTATTAAGATATATATTGGAAAGATAACTTCGATACGGTTCTTTTAAAAAAAACAAGAGATTAATCGGAGTTCTGAGCTAAAAGTTATGGCATTTTGAAGTTGCTATGGTTACTAAAAACGTGGATGAATATTATGACGAATTTAGGTTATTTTGGACAAAAGAAACACATGTAGGCCAAGATACTTGGATACCAACATAGGTATCCAAATGAAACTCATTCTAACCATCCTAACTAAGATCAATCCACTCTCTAACCATTTTAAAACTGAATTTAGAACACAATTAATCATATTAGGCAATAAACCAAGCACATGGGGTGTCCTAATTTGGGATCTATCAAGTAGGACACAAAACACATCTAAAATCCTCAAAAGAGCTCCAAATGGTCTCAAATTTGAATCTAAAGGGGGGTACATGCATGGAGGTGGATCCTATGGATTCAAAACTAACTAATATGCATAGGAAATCAATTTAGAGGGTTGGTTTTACCTATTGGGAGTGGAATCCCAATGATACTCTCAAGGACACGGCTCCGACACGAAGATCTTCCAAAAAGGACACTTCTCCTTGAACTTTGCTCCAAATCTTTACTAGCACCCTCCCTTGGTAGTATGAGAAGGTTGGATGAAAGTTTTGGTGGAGGAATGTAAGGATTTGGAGATCAAATCAAAGAGGGAAGCTCTCTAATTTAGGGAAGAACACTTTGTGAAGAAAAAGAGGCAAGATGGAATGAAATGAAAGAAAGGGAGGCTAACCTACCTATAGTGGCTGCCATTAAACCCTATTTGGGCCTTGGGGGAAAGTCCAATAAGGCCTCAACTAGTCCTCTTGGTTAATTTTAAGTTAGGTTCAAGTTTGGGATCAAAAGGGTTAAATTTAAGCCTCTAACTTAACCAATCTAACAAGTGGGATTAGTCTAAACTCACTAACTTAATTAGTGGGGTTTGTGGGCCATGACTAACTAATCTTGGGGTTCCGTCTAGAGTCTAAGCTACCCGGGTCACTAACACAAGTCGGAACGAAACGAAATCGAACCCGACTAGACAAATCCCGTAAAATCAATATTAAAATATAAAAATTTCTAAAATATTAAAATATAAAAATGATCAAAATCACAATACATTAATTTAAATATTATTAAAATAATCTAAAATTCACCAATTAGTCAAAATCCTAAATAATTCAAAAGTAACAAAATGACCAAAATACCCTTAGCCTAAAAGGTTGTAATTAGTCATTCTAATCATATGGTTAGGTCCCCATGGTCATGGTTAGTTTCTAGGCTCAACAGTTCTAGGGTTCACTAGCTAACACATCAAAATTATAAATCAGTATTAAATTAATTAAAAATTCCTATAAATCATAAATCCTATTATTAAATAATAAACTTTTACAAAGGCTCAAAATTACCCTCATTTTGGAAAAGTGGGTGTTAGAGCAAATGTGCGTGCAAAATCAAGAGTATAGTCCGTACGGGATAGCTATGCACACAGCCTTTTGGCTAAATTGTGTCGCGTGTCGCGCACCTAGACTTTATGGTGCAAACAAATTGCGAGCGATATTAAGTATCGCTCGATAGGGAATGAAAATGCACTTAGAGTGTATATCGATAGAAACACTATCGAACTAACACTTAGGCTTACACGGAAGATTGGTTTAGATTTTGAGGAATAGTGTGAACAACTTAGTACGTCGAGACGACGTGAGAGAGTACACTAGAGATTCGTCGAATGAATCTAAAAGATGTTTTAGCAAATAATGCGAACGTGATTGTAAACTAAATCAGATGGGTCGAATCCTGAGTGGTGTATGGTCCGTGTTGGAAATCATTCGAGCAAAAATTGAGGATTAGGAGTAACAACGAGTATGTCAGCGAGGCGATGCGACTGCGCAAAGCCTTAGAACGTGTCACGCTTAGTTGGTCGTGGCTTCGAATGTCCCGAATGAGATGTCGTTTGGACAACTTGCGAATGAGTAACGCGAGTTAGGAAACGATATTGAATCAGGATTCAGAACGATGAATAAAAATGAATGGTCTTGATCGAGAAAACCTAGAGGATCGTACTTATGATTTCGGATTTCGTCGAATGGAATTATGGTATATCCAATTCATAAATAACATCAGTTGCACGACTCGGAGTTCGTTGCAAAGGAAGATCGTCAGGTTACGTACATCATCGATGGTATTGAGGCGTATCAAAGATCGATGTACGATAACTCAGGGGTACTCTGATTTGAGGAACGATGATCATGTAAAATGTCATTATTCCGATGGATGCTATACTCGGGATGTTGAAATTTGTCGAGGAAAAGATGGACTTGGCTCGAGGATTTTCTAATTGAACGAATGACAAACGGACTATCGAACTGAGATCTTGGCTTGGATGAAAATGAAATGTTTGGATTGCTTCGACGATAACCATAACATTGACGTTCTTATCTTATGTGAGCGTAACTCCAGTCTCGCACATACGTCATGCCAGATTAGGGCGATCACTCCGCGTGAGCGCTGGTATGGTGATTCATTCAGTAGGGGTGATCAAACTTGCATGGCGTGGCAATATGATTGCTTCGACTTGTAGTTTGACGCGAAGGTGGACTCGAGAATGACTCAGTGTGCTTGACGATTGAACTTGAGAATTGAATAGGTCCGATCCGCATATCGAGAATGAACTAGTCTAGACTCAAACAAGAGTTACGCTCCAATAAGGATGATTATCCTGCGAGAACGTGGCATGGTGATTCATGTCCAACGTAGATAATCGAGCTTGCGTGAGATTGGGACGTGACAAATTTTTGTACTCGACGACCTCGTGATCGAATACATGAATTGGTTAGAATGGATATGTGAATTATGTCGACATGTCGGAAGGAATATACTATACAAATTGGTAATTTGAACGGATTTAAATCTACGCAACGAATGTCATGATGTGAATTAGATGATCGTACTCGAAGTATAGAAAACGGAGTGATGCGAGCTTGGATAGAAAACCCCGTACTATTGACTTTAGTTTGACCCTAGGATTGGGGTAAGTGTTGGCATTATTGTTGGAGAACTATGATTCCAATCCTGACATTGACTTTACCCTTGAGAAATGGCCTAGCAGGTTAGGCGAGACGTCCATGTTGCAAGAGATAGCATTGAAAAGATTGATCTTGAGGATTGGTATGGATGGATAGAGTAAATCAAGAACATAGAAATACCCCTCACGAGATTCGACTGACATGCATATATCTCAGGGATGCCTGAATATTTGCACGATGCGACTCGAGTGAGAATGACAAATTCTCCATCATGCGGTTTGGTTAAAATGCATGTATTTGGGGACGCATGAAATACGTGCACGATCTAACCAAGTGATACGTTGAATTCAAGTAAGACTTGAGGAATGGAAAAGTGTTGAGAATTTTGAAATTGTGCTAAAGGAAGTATTGGTAGTAGTGCGAGCGTGGCTCGGATTAAAGAAACGCATAGGCGGAGTGTGTACGAGAGTTCTTGGATCAAAGTGGTCCAAAGTAAATACTCAGTTAGTTTCATGGACGAAACTTTTTCTCAGTGGTGTATGATGTAGTGCCCCGTCCCGCTCGTTCAATCGAAGGAATCGAAATGCCGACGGCGTTCGAACTTAGCCTTGCAACGGCTGCTCGAAGACTCGCTCGGTTGAGGCGACTCCTCGCTCAGGTAGGGTAGTTTCGGTGAACTTGCCTCATCTTAGCCTTCACATAATAAATCACATGTTTTCAACTTGCACAAGTTAGGCTTGATAATAAAAGAGACGCATCCACATAGCTAAGAGAATAATCCCGACGGGTCGGAATGTGATAGAACATTGAAAAAGGTCCCACGGTCTGCTTTGAAGTCTGTTCTGTGTGCTTTCAAAATGGCGCTCGGTCCTTCGTCCCATGGCTTGGAAGAAGGAAGTTGGCCTAAGTTGCTAAGTCGCCACAACACTCGAATTAGCCTAAGTCATATAGGCGTCGCCCGCGTGAATGCTTGATAAAGCATGTACGGTCCTGTCGTCCAAGGCTTGGCATAGCCTTCGCCTGTCCCGTGGTTTAAGTCGTATTGCACAGCTTGTGGCTTAAGTCTAGGCACCCAAAGAACTTGGTTGTTCAAGTCGAACGCGTGCACGGCACGTTCTCTCGATGCGAAGCTCGATGCAGCCTTTGCTCGTCAAGTTGTTGCATAATTAAGTTAGGCAAAGTTATGCTGGTCAATCTAAGCCATTTCTAGCACTGTTTTGCTCTATCTGCGGTTGTCAAGTCGCGTAGTCCCACGAGAACAAGGCTCGTTATATAAAGTATGTGACTTGAGCGATAGCATCGCCTAGAGAATAAGGTCTGTCTAAGGCACGAGCCACGGTTGATTTAGTAAAAAGCATGCCACAGATAAATGAAATCCATGAGACTGGTTGTCGACGAGATCGGTCCCGCTACTTGGGAGTCTCGATAAGTCTCGATAAGGGAGTTCACGAGATCGGTTCCACTAATTGGGAGTCTCGATAAGTCTCAATAAGGAAGTTTACGAGATCGATCCCGCTACTTGGGAGTCTCGATAAGTCTCGATAAGGAAGCACACGAGATCGGTCCCGCTACTTAGGAGTCTCGATAAGTCTCGATAAGGGAGTTCACGAGATCGGTCCCGCTACTTGGGAATCTCGATAGGGAATCACGCGAGATTGGTCCCGTTACTTGGGAGTCTCGATAGAAAGATGGAAAGCATGGTCATGGTTAAGGAAGGACATGATAGATCGAGTTGAGTCTTGCATGGTCATTGGACAACTTGCGCGCAAGGGTAAATTACTCGAGCGATTTCGAGGCGCCGGGTTCGTGTCGGCCTAGAAGAAATTGTAGATATTGTACGACTTTTATCGACGGTACGACTCGATTGAAGTGAGCCATTACAATATAGGCTGCGGGTCATTCGGTGGGAGCTCGTACCTCGCCACGCGAATGGTCACCGTATGCAAAGGATCCAGAATAGCTTGACATTGCTAATGACCACTCATATAGATGTGTCGGCATAAGAGAGGCTATCCGCATATATGCCTTTGGATTGTATTGAGTACTAGCAAGTTACGAGTTGGGTTAACAAGTTACGCTTATAGCAAGCGCTCACCTTGAATCGGCATGAGTTAGGGTGTGTATGGTTGTATCACCATTCTGGGGCCTAAGATATGGCTATAGCAAGGACATGTGCTTCGGCATAGATGTGGCGTCATCTCGAGTTAAGTCATGAAGGGCCGTAAGGCAAGTTGGTTATGTCTGGATGATACTTGAAGAGGCACGGCCTCGATTTTAAGGCACGAGCAAGTGTATTGGCACGACCAGCACGATTCATCCCCTTGACATCATTGACACGAGAATGGTCTAGAGGCACATAAAATAAGTAAAGGTCTTGGCACGGCCGAGTTTGCATAAGTTGCTACTCGGCGAGGCACTGCCTCGAATATATGAAAGTCATGAATAGAGTATAGCATGACCTTGTCGTTGCGTTGTCGAGTATAGGCCAAGACGTCTCTATTCTAAATTGATCCTAAGGCAAGAATAGAAAGACAATCAAAAAGGAATTAAGCTGCACAAAGTAAATGAACGTGTCAGTTTTGTATGGGTGGACGATGAGCTCACTCTACCAGTACAGTTGAGTACTGACACCCACACAGTTTCCATGTGCAGGCACAGGTAGAAGCTCGTGACGCGGAGCTCGCTTGGATACGTTGAGGCATGGAGTTCCTTGGTGATTGCAGTCGCATGGAGTCAAGACTTATATGGGACATAATGTATGGACATTGCCTTCCGAAGCATCCGCTGACTCAAGCATTGTATCGAGAGATGAGAGAGCAAAGATACTTGTAAAATGAGAGAAAAAGTGAGCTTAGGAGACTTGAAATCATGGCCTTGCACCCCATTGTAATCTTATTGTTCAATAATAATAAAGAGCACTTTTGAACAACTTGTATTTTACTTCTAAATTTTTGCTGCATGTTTAATGTTTCTGCTCGGGACTTCTGTACGACGACCCCGTCGCAGCCGCTTTAATCGGCCGTTATAAAACTGCCTTGCACGAGCGCAATCTAGGCTCATGCAGCATCACGCCTGAGCGAGGACGATCGCTCCTACGGGAGCGGGGCATGAGAGAGAGAGAGCAGAGTGACTTGTAAAATGAGAGAAAAGTGAGCTTGAGAGACTTAAAATCATGGCCTTGCGCCCTATGGTAATCTTATTGTTCAATATTAATAAAGAGCAATTTTGAATAACTTGTGTTTTGCTTCTAAATTTCTGCTGCATGTTCCATGTTTCTGCTCGGGACTTCTGTGCGACGACCCCGTCGCAGCCGCTGTAATCGGTCGTTACAAAACTGTCTTGCACGAGCGCAATCTAGGCTCGTGCGGCATCACGCCTGAGCAAGGACGATCGCTCCTACGGGAACAGGACGTAACATCTTCGAGTCAACGACTCAGCATAATGCATCGTGCGGGGCGGGGCATTACATAATATACCACTCAAAATGAGGTTCGTCCTCGAATCGAAACCAACACTCAGTTCAAGTGTTTTCTAGATCGTTTCACGATCTCATCCAACTATCGTTGTTCCGTTTCAAACACTCGTGCAAGCTTTCATTAACTTTCAATATTTTCTGCAGCTCAATTTGAATTATGTATACAACTTGATTTGTATCGTACACTTATTCAAGGCATCCCAAAAATATGTGTATTTCAGCCAAGTCCAGTGGTAGAAAATTAAAACAAAGCTGATAGGTAAATTTTAATCTTATGCTTGCCATTTCGTACTCTCGATAAGACTTATCTTTAGCAACTGTTCTCAAATTTTTTATCGCATTTGTATATTTGATACATGTGTGATTTATTCAACAAAGTTAACGCATGCGATGCGATTCAAAAATCGCATTTCTTATTTTCGTAAGTCTTCGCACTGACCATCAATACTATGCGTTGCGTCAAGCTGTCGCACATCCGATCGCAACGACCATCCACAACGCCTTACGTTCGAAGTCGCTGCCCAACTATTTTCGAAGTCTGTCTATGCAACTCATCTCGATACGATTTTCTTTGCTGACTTGCAAATACATCAACATTCAGGACTACGCCCGCTATATGACTTACCTAGACACCGTGCTCAAACTCTTTTTTCGACGCAACTCAAATCGACGATGCTCAAAGGCAACGATCTTTTCGTTACGAAGTTTAACTCGAGGCGATGGTGCTTGAAGGTAACAATCGCTTTGACACAAGGTCTCTATGATGCATTTTACGTTCAATCTCTATCGAGTATGAATTTACTAGCCAAATTTTCAACTTGTCCGTCTTATAACATCGAAAATAAGTTCGATTCATGCAAACTCAGTTGCAAGGTGAATCCAAATCTAACGACATAACTCGTAAGTCATTCTCTTACCGCTTGCTCTCATGCATACCACGATTCTCAAAATTGCCTAGACTTATCATCAATATGCACCCTATTATATTTGTTATCGACGTAATTTCATATGCGATATCGCACGGGTCATCTTACGGGTCTGCAACATTCAATTTGATTTGGCGGTCAAGTCTTCTAGGGTCAACTGTCCCGAAGCTACGTTCGATAATTATGGATCATTAACGAAGGATAATTACTATGAACCATGCTATATTATTTCGGAGCCAAATTATGTTCCGACGATTTCTATACGACTACCCAAATTCGGACAAAACTATTTCTATTTGTGCAACTGAGGCACAACTGTCCTCCGAGTAAAGTCATGCACTACCATCGCTGCTTTCGAAATTCATGAAACATCTACTCGTATTGAGTTCAAGTCTATCTATCCACTGTCAACATCCAAGATGCTATATGCATCGAAACAATCGTCGAGGACTTTATGGCCTCGTCTGATCAATCATAAAGTTTACGATCAATCAGGTCGACATTCTCGCATTACTATTTCCAAAAGTTACGATATCGTAGGTCCGCTCTATTTTGTGTTCTCACATCGTGCTTATGTTTCTTTGTGTATCGATTTTGATAGGTCATATCAATTTTGATAACACGATGGTCAACTTTGAATCTGCATCAACGTCGACTTTGGTTTGTATTACACACCTCCAAGTTTACTACAAACTTTTCCATACGTATCAACTCGTTTCTGATTCACCGCATCCCTCTATACTTTGATCGCATAACCGAGTTACCGGTTATCCAACATCGAACCCTCGAGTTATACGATCACACCCTCTAGTTTTGCGTGTTTCAGTCGTACTCAAATGAGTTTTGCCGTAACGTAACCAACTATCTCTTACTGTTTATCCGCATCAACCAACTCTTCACCGAAGTCGCACATTGTTCGATCCGATTATAATTTGTATTGCCCAACATTTCTATCGAGATTGCAAGTTGTGCGATTCAATTACGATTCATCTCACCCAACATTTCTATCGAGTTCGTAAGTCGTGCGACTCATTTATAAGTTCAAGTTTCCTATCCCGTCGATCTGATTATTGCATCAAGGCATAATCGTTTTGTTAGTCTTGGTCGTTCGACCGACTTACAAATTTTTGTCCGATGTATCATTGATTGATACGGGTCACCGCCCTATCATTCTAAAACAATTATCAAAGAACACTTGCATCAACATACCGTCATACAAATTTCCAATCGAGTTTCGGTACTCTCCCGTCCGTTGCAGACAAACCTTCCGTAATTCTCACAACGCGTTGATGCGATTCATCACACGAGTGTTATAGCATATACCACTCAGAATCGAGTCATTTATCGTATACGTGGTATGGCATATACCACTCAAAAATAAAGCTATTTCCCTCGTATCATACTCGGTATGAACCAAAATCTATTTTGACTCACGATTTCCGCAGTGATCATGTCGATCACAACCGTAACTTTTGATTAATCAAATTTTGACACAACTCGGCCAATGTACTCATTTGCCAACACAAGCTCGGTGTGCAACCGAATGATTCATTCTTATCGACTTACGATTTAGTTTCGTCCGTTGTACATTGGGCAACGATTCATTTCCCGACATCTATTGTATCTCGTGCAACAATTTATTTCCGACTTCTGTTGCACTTTTGCAACAATTTAATCCCGACATCCGTTGCCCTCATGCAATAATTTATTTTCGATATTCAAAGGCAATGTCGAATTCGTTCAACGCATTCGATATCAACTTTCATGTTCATTACAACCATCATTCACAACTTGTTGCATTTGATACCGCAAATTTTACGACTTCCATTATATCGATGCAACCAATATTTCTCATATCGACTGTTGCATTGAAACCACAAACATTTGATTCATATTTCTCAACTTGTTGCACTTGCATCAACAAACATCTCAATTCACATCTCGCGACTTGTTGCGCTTGCAGCAACAAATATTTTATGACTTTCTTAGCAAACATCATGTAATTTCCAAACACATGTGACAAAATTATACGACTTGTATTAGACTTATTATATGGAACATCCAATGCGGCATCGAGTAGAGTCAAGAGTGATTCGATTAGTGGTGGACAACTCTTTGGAATTGAAACGAAGCAAGCATCCTGAGGAAATTGAGCCTAGAGCTCTAATACCAATTTGTCACGTCCCGACCCAAAAAATTGCTCATCCTCACATCGATTTATCCGAATCGTTCGTCCTCGCTGGAGCGTGATATCATAAGAGTCTGGAGTTGCACTCGTACAAGGCAAGAAGACAAGTTCTCAAATGGTTATCTTTGATTTGATATTAGCAACGGAAGAAAAAAGAGTATATGAAACAATTCTCTTTACTGATGAATGAACTGAGATTACAAAGGCTTTCAATAGTCCAACTGAATTTGCCAGATTTGGGTATAACACTCAAGTTCTCTCATGCCCAAAAGATTTTACCATACCATACATCATGCCTTCTATATCTCGGCCGCATCAATCCTGTTGCAAGTCTGAACGTCAATGCGATCGCACGCTTTAAATGCTACGACATTTCATGCCTCAACACGATCAAGCAAAGATCCGCCGCGAGCAGCCTGAACCTACGAGAAATCTAGTAGGGATTAGTACTTTCGTCCTCGCTGTACTGATCAAAGACCCACTTAACTAAATCGACATTTAAGTAATATATTGATTCATGCAGCATACAATTTAGTTATCTTTTTAGGTTATCTTTAGGATCAGTTTCATGGCATATTTGAAAGTAGTAAAGCATATTATCATGGCAAGCATGTTATATTCGATTCGTATCAAGAAGGCAACTAATAGCAATCTAGTATTGTTTTGTGACTTCTTACCAACACTGACGCTCTCACCCTTGCACTGACGCAAGGTGAATACGTATCATTCCTTCTCTATCATATTATAAGTGCTCTGTGCAGGATCTCTATATTTTGTACTTTCGGCCCACTGTTCCTTAACTATATGAAGGTCATTGGCGTATCCGTGCCGGAATGGACTAACTTGATTCTTTTTGTTTTCTTAAATTAGATAACCCGACGTCCTCTCCGTATGGGTTTGTTGTCCTAATATCCGAAGGATGCCGAACTTACCATCAATTGTGGCTTATCACATCAGTAGCAGATCTAAGTCATGCCCAGAAGATGTGCACCAACAATGATTCACGTCCCTCCTAGGCTAAACGTCCCGGTGCCCCACATATTTAACTCGTTCGAGGGAATATCATATCACCCGTGTACAGAAAATATCTCAAGTCCATTTGACATGCAACGTGTATATTATTTTCATACAACCAAGCAATTTGCCTATCTCTATTTCCATTGGCACAATGTCCCAACTCAATGTTCATCAACGAACGTTCCGAAGGCCATAAACATTTTGAGGTACCATGCCACATTCAACAGTTCTGTCACGATCATGCTACAACTGTTCTCTTCGTAATGAAGCCATCTTTTTGTAAGTCTCGTACACGTACACACATTTTGATATAGTTATTCGACATTCCTTGTGTCGTGAATTTGATGCACGCCTCGATTCAGTATTTCTATGTTCTACGTCTTAATGTTCAATGCGTTAGATTTATGTTCCTTTCCTCCGACTCGTACAACTGAGGCACGCCTCGATAGGGTATTCAATGTTCTATAGCTCGTGCACTAAAGCACTCGCGCCGATATAGTCTTTCAATGTTCTAGCATACTAACTCGTACACGGGGCACAGGATGACTCGTTTGCTGAGGCACTTGTCGATACTGTTATCCCATGTTCTTATGGTTTGTGCACCGAGGCGCTCGTCTTTGCGATATTCAATGTTCCGTAGCGACTCGTACATTTGATGTTGTAACGTCCCAGTCCCAAATACATAGGACTAGGATCTTACATGCCAGCTACGTATCAAGTGGACTCCAGCCCATCTTGAATACGTATAAGCTGTCTAAGATAGGGTCTAGAATGGCAAGTCAACTATATCTCAATCCACGATAATAATCTCAAGTATGAACTATTGCATTAATGTTGATCAAACAATAATACACTGATGCCACTTGAATATAAACAAGAATAGATAATTTGTAGTAAGGTTGGCCAGACCTTAATACAATCACCTGAACAAGCTCATAACAGAAAATAATCTTGTAAAACTGTTAAGATGTCATCATGAAATACAAAAGACGAAAGAATGGTAGAATATCACTATCGATACCTGAATACGGAGATATCATCGTCCACAAATCTATCCTTCTATTTTAGCAGTCTCAACAAATACCTAAAAAACCAGCAATAACCTGGAGAGATCATCAGGTCCTCAGTGACTAGCAAGACACATAATATACAAGCCTACTTTGACAGTTTAAAATGCAATGAAAATAGGAAACAACTACTAGAAATATGATAAAGATCACATGGAAGAACTCTATATATGACATGTGATATGAAAAGTAATACTGAGAATGACTACAAATAAATCGAAAACCGTAGCCCTGCCGGATACTCCCGATCTATAGCTATTAGCCCTGCCGTGGTACTCCCTAACTACTGAGTCACTATCGTAGCCCTGCTGAGGTCTCCGTGTCGAGAGTGGTAGTTGATCATAGTATCGGTAGAGGGTCAAGTTAACAAGAATATGAGATCAAGTCAAGTCAAGTCAAGACGCTCAAGTAAATAGCGTAATCGAAGTCCTGTGTGAAGATATAACTAAGGGTGACAATAAGTGATAACAAACCAGAGACAGAAAAAAATTTATGGCAAGATATCAAATATATGGAAAAGTAAAGGAGACATAAACAAGAAAGAATAATAAGAGCATGCATATAAATAAATGTACAAAGTTTGGCAAGGTGTACTTGCCTGGAGTTTTGTCCAATTTGTGTTGAGACTGCAGTACCAAAGTCTAACCGAACTATCCATGAACCAATGAATCATACTCCATGCAATATCTATCAACCCCAAATCACAAACAATATATAGTATTTACTAAATATAAATATGACTATTAGTCACTTAACAAGATAGCTAGCTTGGGTCATTCTAAGTCGTGAAATCCCTAGTTTATCTAAGCCATTTATTAAACATACCATCTAGAACTAGGTTGCACTAATCTCTATAATCATTATTCATTAATAATAGATTACAACTCTAGGTTAAATTAAGGTTGTATCTCGTAATTCGTTCAACGAAACCTACGACGTACGAATCGAGACAAGATTAACAATCTTATCTTGCCGATCCATACGGTCATCTTGTCAATTTCAGCGATATAAGATCACTACAATCGACTAAACTCAGTTTCGTTGCACGAATTTTTGAAATATGAACATAATATACAATAATAACTTAATATATTGACTTACCATATATAGACCTTAATAATATTATTTACACCAAAACTAGTCATATTGACTACTCAACTTAATATAACATATAGTATTAAATCTACATATATAAGTAATACATTATTAACATAAAAATATCACTTTTAATTCTGAAAAAGTTATTATAAATATTCTATAATAATAAATATATTTCATACATAGAAAATTATGTGTATAATTCTTGTATTGATTCTACAACATCATTCCTGGACTTGGTATACGATTTGAGGCCCGAAACAGTAAGTAATTAAAATATTAAATTCTAAAAAAATATAAATTAGTTAAAATAAGGGTTTCAACACTAAACCTTACACAAAAAGTATTTTAGAAGGCTTTTATGAAGGTTTGACATTTTTGGACACAAGGAAAGCATAATTTTTCGGAGTTCGGTGACACAACAAATGACATGAATTTTTAAAAATAGCAAACGGATGTGAAACCTAACTTTCATATATGCGTCGGAAAGGTTTAGACGTCTAGATTCTGAATAAAAATATAAGAAGATTTAGAAACTAACCTTAAATAGGTAAAAAAATGGCTCACAATAGAATACATTGGTTCTGGACACCCTGTCGTAGATTTGACACCACGGACAAACCGCTTGGAACTAGGGGATCCGACGATCAGAGGTTGGAGTATACACGTAGAGGTAACTTTTAGTTTTTGTTTGAGGAGAAACAGATGAGAAAAAGTTGATGAAACCTAGTTTACAAGTCGACTAACCTGCTGTGATGACTTCAGCACAATTTCAGTCGACTTCGGGTGCCTTCCGCGCCTCGTATCGACCAACTTAGGGGCTGAGGATCCTCGAAAAGGTGTCAGGGTGTTAGAGGAAAGTCTTGGAAAGGTTTTTGAGGTGGTTTAAGGATTTCTGGTGGTCGGGAAGATGGATTTCTGGTGGTTGGAATAAAAAGTGCGAAAATAGAGAAAAAATGGAGGGGGATCGGTTTTAATAGAAAAGATATATATATATATATATATATATATATATATATATATATATATATATATATATATATATATATATATATATATAAAGTGTTCGAAAATCCTAGATGGGAGAGATTCACGTGAGGGAAAAGACGTAAGGATAGATTAGAATTTGATTTGGTGGGATTTGATTGCCTATTTTAAAAGATACATCAATTATATCTCCTAGGATTTAAATCGGGTCCAAAATAGGAAAGTTGTAAAAGGATTTGATTTAAATTAGATTTAATTAATGTGGCTGCACATTAATCCACAAAAATCAATCTAAAATAGGTGTAAGAGATTAGGGCACTCTATAATAGGCTCTACGAACCCTACTTGCACTAGTTTTGGGTCGGTGATATTTTTGTGATCGATTTGAGTCCAATATGTCTATAGTTTCGACTTGTGTGCCATTTAAAAATAAATAGTACAAAGAAACTCAATTGAGTGGCACACCATTGGCATGTGCATCGTAAACTCAAAATGTATCAAAATTATATATTGGGTCAAGTGATTTGGATCGGAGTTGGGCCTTACTTGCTATTTGGAAAGGTTGTCAAATTTTTACGTAGAGACTAAAATGACTATTTTACCCCTAAAGTTGTACATAAAATATAGCACAAGAAAACATGCTTGGGTGGGACATGATATATCAAATTGAAGGTGGACTCGTCTACTTCAAAACTCATGAAGGATGTATCGAAATATTGGTATTTCTTGTGCTCCAAAAATCAAAGCTACGTAAAACTACAGCAATAGTCTTAATTAAGAATTAAATATAATCCAATAAATAGAAATAATATAAAAAATAATTCCCAAAATCAGGTTCCTCACAATCTACCCACCTTAAAAGAATTTCGTCATCGAATTAAAATAAGGCTCACTAACGAAGAACCATGCTAGCGTAACAAGGAATAGTTAAAGGGATACGCTAGGTCACTACGGTGTCTTCTAATAACTCAAGTAATAATCAATCATAAATAATTTGGTTTTGTAACATCTCTATGTTATTTCTAGTCACTCTTCTTGGTAGTGACGGTCTTGCAATGATCTTGTTGAAGGCTTATCCTCCTACCATATATATTATCACAATATATATGTCTCATTTCACCTAACCAAGCTAAGTGATACCTACCAATCCGTCTAATCCTAACTTTACAACTGATATGGTATAGTAAATGGGTTGGGTTAGGCTATGTCTATATTTTTCTGTAGAGGGTCAATCATTACACTAAAAACTACCACTCTATTCTTGATCGAACGACTACCGTAAGGACGTAACGTAGTATGATCATATATTTATTTCTATACTAGGGGCGTCTACCCACATTTGGTCACACTACTCCATCAAACACATGCTACCTTAAAATTTTATAACTCTTTCATACTAGTTGCAAAAATTACTACCACTAGATACCTGTGGCATATCATCTCTAATCCCCTCCTATCTATCAAGCAATCAAAATTCAATGAACAAAAAAATTTATAATATAACTTAATAATTTCTGATAAATTCTATAAAACACGATCATTCGTCACTCCGAAATAGGAAGGAATGAGAAACAATGGCACGACAAAACAAGGAAGAATAGTCGAGAGCAAATACGAAGTTCAAGGACGATAGAGAAATTTCCAAAAGAATTATCAAGGCAATTGTGGATTGAAATTCCTAAGGGTTTAGTCATGTTCGCAGGCCCGCTCGGTACAGTAACGTAACCGAAACGGCTAACTCGACCAGCATGGGCCACAAAAATAATATGTAACGCCCCAGTCCCAAATACGTAG
>JANAVB010034617.1:1994739-2200544 GCA_029216955.1 Iris pallida | reverse complement strand
TTACGACTTGCAACTTTTTGTGCTATTTGAGTTTTAGCCGTATTGAACCTCACCCCCCACTAGTGTAAAGATCCTAGAAAGTTAGTTATAGTAGTGTGTCATCCACATTGGTCTCCTATGCTAAAGTCATCATTTTGGCTAGGTGCCCAGTCACAAGTCCTATTGTACCAATTATGTCTTAGGATTTTAGCTTAGTGTAAAAACTAAGTTTATGTATTTATTTTTACAGTGACGAGTTACCAGACATCTAGCACTTCTATCGCAGCTTGCTTTGCTAGAGGCAAGTACTTCTACAACTTTACATACTGTTACATAAATGAACTGCAAATCCAACCATGCTAAATGCTGATCCTTGGGATAGCAAGTTAAAATGTCATATGTTGTACTTCCATTAATACCCTTTGAACGTCTTTATGATCTCTCACATGATTAGAATATGGGTTATGAGGAAACTGACAGTTGAGTACGTGATCATGCCCCCCTAAGTAGCGAGCGAGGTCATATTTTAATATGCATACCTTGCCACAGGCTATTATCCCCATTTCTGTACGGATGTATACCTATGCTTGTTAACTTGTACATGTACATTTTATTACATGTACCACAGTACTTGTACACCTATTGACGATCACGTACCTGCTACAGTTTTAAACCATTACATATACATCTGTCTTTATGACATATGTTCTTTGCTATGATAGACTATGAGATGCCATATTTCCAGTTATTTTCCTCTTATGTTATTTTCCATGTTCATATGCAGTTTGTTAGTTTCAGTACTTGTTCCGTCCTGACAGGATAACGTTGTAGGTACCTTACTGAGGAGGAGTTACTCTGCGACTCATATTATAAGATACTGCCGAGGACCCGGCTTTGTTTACGAGGATGTTCCTGCGGGGAAACTCGTCTAGTTTGCATAGTCACTTGGGATACTTAGTGTATCATGTATCAGACTACGTAGTTTGTCAACTGGACATGTATCCAGTTTTACATTTCAGACTTGTACTTTGGGACTTATTTCTATATGAGACGACTTTTGTTTTGGAGCTTTATGACTTTTATTCACTTATAGAACTGTTAGCACATTTGTCTTATCTTGGTTATCTATAACAGCTTACTGGCTTTATCTCAAGCGCCGGCGGACATGACTCGGCCCGGCCCAACAATTTGGGTTACGGGTCGTGACACCCGCTCCATGCGAGGTATTGTTTGGCTTGTTGGATGCAATCAGAATGTTAGACCGTGACTTGAGTTAAAAACCAAAAGAATTGAGACTGATGCAGTCTCTATTAGCTGGCCGGATGGAATAGATTTTGGAACATGGCTCGCTGGTAGAGCTATGTTTAGTGGAAAGTAGATTTAACCGAACATGAAGTCCCTTTATAAAAGTGAGTGAACTGTCCTTCCTTCCTACTCCTTTATACCTAAAAATAGAGTTTTATGTTGCTATGAACTGTCCCTAAATGTTATGTGTTAGTTGCTAAATAATAAAGATGCTTATGCTGATAATTGTTGAAATGAATAACCATGAATATTGAACTGCTGAATGAATAACACCCGAACTGCTAATATAAAATTGATGCCATAAAATGAATCGATAATATCCCTTATGCTTAATGCTGCTGAAACAAATGGATCACTTGAACAATGAGATGCTTTGTGATGAAGAATGAGAAATGAACTGGCTATGCTATCGACCCAATGAACCGAATGAAACACTTGAATTACGTTACACTCTGTATAACTGTTGCAAAGATATAAATGTTGTATGTTTCTTAAAGCATGAAAGAATGAATAATGTCCTATGAAATGTGATTATGGTTTGTTCCTCGTTGAAAGAAATGCTATGAGAATATTGCATGAATCAATGAATGAAATGATGGGGCTTGGGATCGCCGAGATCACTAAGTGGAATGTTAGTACGATGGAAATGATAAGTCGTTAAAAACGATTGGATAAGAGAGATAAAATGATGCACTGTTTGCCTTACTCACTTTTAATATTTTACCAGCGTTTACGTTCACAATCGAGTCGGACACGCATTCGCATAGTCATGGACCTTGTGCATAAGGGGGTGACCGTTTCCTCGACGTACCACAGTGACGTTAGGGGACCGATCCGACCATGGAGAGGTGTAAACGTACTTTAAGATACGTGTATCGAATATTTCATTCGGGCTCACACCCCGGTGAAATGGTGCATCTTACCGTTGAGGTCCTATATGGCAACGTCCTAAATGGTGCACTAACACCAGTGGTCTTGTAGTCAGGTTGCACGCTAATGAATGTCTTGTGCAGGTAGAGTAAGTGTACATCTAACCTGTATTTGATACAGGTACTAGGGAATCAGCCATCAGGTAGAAAATTACTTAAATGTTATATATTTATATGTTGGTTCTTGCCTGTTTAACATGCTAAACGAAATGATGCTGTGATGTTACCTTCCAATGAGAAATTCTATAAGCTTAACATGTTAAATTTAGTATGCAAATATGTTAACTTTCGATAAAACTTCTTAAACATAACATACATGCTAAACGATGCTTTCTATGAGAATGTCATAACATGTTTAAGATGTTAATGCTAACGATGCCTCAATAATGCCTTTTTATGATAACACCAAGTATGCTATAATGATCCCTTCACATGAACGCTGTAACACCCACTTTTCTAAAATGAGGATAATTTTGAACTTTTGTAAAAGTTTATTATTTAATAATAGGATTTATGATTTATAAATTTTTTAATTAATTTAATACTATTTAAAATGGTAAATTATAATTTTGATGTGTTAGCTAGTGAACCCTAGAACTGTTGAGCCTAGAGACTAACCATGACCATGGGAACCATGTGATTAGAATGACTTTTACAACTTTTTAGGCTAAGGGTATTTTGGTCATTTGTGAGTTTTGAATTATTTAGGATTTTGATTAATTGGGAATTTTAGATTATTTTAATAATATTTAAATTGATGTATTATGATTTTGGTTATTTTTTATTTTAATATTTGGAAAAATTTTATATTTTTAATATTGTTTTTATTGGATTTGTTTAGTCGGGTTTGAGTTTCGTCTCTTTCCGACTTGTATTGACCCGGGTAGCTTAAACTCTAGATGGGACCCAGCATGGCCCACAAACCCAATATTAAGTTAGTTAATTAAACTAATTTTTATCAAGTTAGAATGGTTAAGTTAGAGACTCAAAACTAGATCATTTTGACCCCAAACTTGAACCTAGTCTAGACTTAACCATATGAGACTAGAGAGGGGCAATTAGGACATTTTCCATTAGCCCTAATGGACTCTTTATGGCAGCCACCTTTAGGAGAGAATGATTCATTTCATTCATACAATCTGCCTCTTTTATTTTCCTTTTGTTCATCCCTAATTTTAGAGAGCCTTCCCATTGATTTGATCTCCAAATCAAATCATTCCTTCACCAAACCTTCTCAATCATTCCCATTCTCCAAGGGAAGGGTGCTACCAAAGATTAGAAGAGGAGTGCAAGGAGGAGTGTCCACTTTGAGGGATCTTCGTATCGGAGCCGTGTCCTAAAGGATTTCATTGGGATTCCACTCCCAATAGGTAAAATCCATCCTCTAAATCTATTTCCTTTGCATATAAATTAGTTTGAATCCGTAGGATCCATCCTCATGCATGTGTCCCATTTAGATTCAAATTTGAGACCATTTGGAGCTCTCTTGAGGATTTTAGATATGTGTCTTGTGTCCTACTTGATAGATCCCAAATTAGGACACCCCATGTGCATGTATGTATGATAATAGTTTAAATAGATATTTAAATTCAGTTTTAGAATGGTTAGAGAGTGGATTGATCTTAGTTAGGATGGTTAGAATGAGTTTCATTGGATACCTATGTTGTATCCAAGTATCTTGGCCTATATGTGTTCTTTTGTCCAAAACAACTCAAATTCGTCATAATATTCATCCACGTTTTTATTAACCAAAGCAACTTAGAAATATCATAACTTTTAGCTTAGAGCTCCGATTTATCTTCTTCTTTTTTAAAAGAACCGTATCGAAGTTAGCTTTCCAAACATATATTTTAATAAGCCAAATTCTTTCTGTAACTTTCTGTAGAATTATTTTAGTGTCAGTTGTACGAAAGACGAACGTGTTTCGGTATTTTTGCGATTTCGGGAGCTTTCGGACACGAAAATACGATCCGTTTGAAGTTTCGGAAAGCTAACACGAAGGGCTACAATATACTTAAATCTTAGAATTTAGTAGAGGCCCAATTGGTACAGTATTGATTTTAAATAGAAGAGTGACTATACGATATATGCATTTTATGTAACCTATGAGCCTATGTAGTATGGATATTAAATAAAAATAGAGTATGTAATACATGATATGTTAGATGAATAAAACGATATATATGATATATATCCTCTTTACATTAATGTATATATATGGTTGAATGCAAGCATGTAGGAATGCAATTAATATAATGTATGTAAGCAATGCATAAATACATGAATGAAAGAATGATATACAATGTATGCATGAAAGTATATAATGAATGCTAGATATGAATGCAAGGTATACATGTATGATAGATATGAATGCATAATATATAAATAATATAATGTAATATATAATGATAGCATGTATGGTAATTTAGAATATATGATGCAAGCATGTATATGTCAACTGTTTTTTCTTTTCCTTACATTTTTCTTCCCTTCCCTTTCCATTTCAGTTTTTTCCCCTTTTTCCCTCTTCTATTTTTACATGTTGTATACAATGTATATAATGTATAGATGCATGTAAGTATATAATATGCATGAATGAATGTCATATATGAATGAATCAATCAATCAAAGGTATAAGTAAAATATAATGCATTGTAATGAATGTTAACATATATAATGTATAAAAGTATGTATGTAAATGTGCATGAATGTATATCTATGTAACTATGTAAATATGCATGATGTAACATATGCCTATATATATAAATATGTATGTAATGTGGATATGCATGTATGTATGTATGAAGGTATATATATATATATATATATATATATATATATATATATATATATATATATATATATATATATATATATATATATAATCTATTTTATATTATGCATTGTTATGTTCACATTGTCTTGTGATTGTGTGAATGCTAGCCTAGGCTTGGTTAGGCCTAGTGAGACTTGTTAGACTTTTTTGGGCTAGGACTTGACCTAGTTGACCTAATTTGACTAGTGTGGTCGACTAGAGTTGACCAAGTGTTGACTTTAGTCTAGTTTGACCTAGACAGCATGCAGATGCATTGTACATTTCATTTATCATCTCTCGTATACATCTTGACCTGTGTTGCTCTAAATAGGACTCTGTGGCTTTAGTTTGGACCTCTATACCTATCAGCTATTCAGGTTATCTGGCGAGTACATTCTCTGATCATTTCATATCTTGTTTAGGACTATATTTCCTGCTTTAGATTATTCTACTTGATGCTGACACGTTGGTAACACGGATTAGTACTATATGGATCCCTTCATGAGTTGTTATTCATCTCGGGAGCATCAGATACTCTTGTCTCGTGTATTTTACTTACATCATGTATCTCTTGCTTCTATTATCATGAATCTTCATGAATCGGCTGTGACTCATGTACTCTCATGATCACCGAGCCTTCACGAATCAATTCATGAATCACCCTTTATGGGCAATGTAGTATAATCATGAATCTTAACGTAACTTGACTGGATCCTTGTGTATTGATTGGGGATGAGGGAGTATAAATGAACATGTGGATAATTTCAAGTAGTGTAATCATGAATCAATTCCGTAGTGTAATCATGAATCAGTCCCTAGCCATTCACATGTTTATCTTGTACTCTGAATCACTAGCATTGTCTCTCTTTATATATCATAGATATTTACTTACAGTCTCTCTTTTACATTATGCTATTCTTCAGTTTCCTGTATTTTATTCTCTAGCAGTGATTATATTTCCTTTCCTGCTATGACTTGTTGAGATATATTGTGCTCGCTCCTATCCTGACTGGACCTGTTGAAATATTACAGAGGATAAGGACGAGGCATGTTGTCCCACTTATTATGGGCCTACCCTAGATGACAGTACAGACTTGGACCAGCAGCAGGATCCTTTAGCTGTGGACGACACTCCACTAGACTAGGATGTTTTCTTTATATTTTTATTCTGGATGATTGTATTATGATATTTGGATTCTGTGGATTTGTTATATCTTTTAGACACTTAGACTCTCTGGTTGTACTTATGTGGATTCCTTTTCATTTCAACAATATCTATCTATCTTCTATTTTATCATTCTGCCTTAGATGTGATTGAGACTGTATCTGCTATGTCACCTCCATTCGGAGAGTATATACTGTACATGTACCTTTATATTGTTAGATGTTGACCTAGGACAGCGTTCTACCGTCGACATTGCGGCGTAGGCTGGACGTACCCACGTCTCGTGCCCTTACTCTAGGGTGCGGGTCGTGACACGTTTTTAGTGGTGGCCCAAGCAGATCGAGTTTATGTAGTGGTATTCAAACTAGAGTATCACTACAGCCTGTAGTAGGATTAGAATATATTTTTGAAGGTACTCAATCACAGTTAGACCTCCTTGAGAGATTCCTGGGACGACCCTTGAGAATCTTATTTTAACTTCAATTTGAAATCTATTTTTCCCCTGATTTGATTTACCTTTACTTCCTGTTATTGAACTTAGTTTTGATGGATTATTGTTGAATTTTGAATCTTGATGTTAGTGGTTGAATTTGAGTCTGTATTTATATGATTTTTGATGGATTGTTGTTGAATTTTGAATCTTGATGTTAGTTGTTGAATTTGAGTTTGTATTTATATGTATATATACATTTTTTTTGGAATTAAGGTATAACCTGATAACATACTTGATAAGGACAGTGAGAAAGGTAAACGTCTACTTTATTATGGAATTTAGAATTTATTGCAGTCATATTTGCTAGCATGACAAGGACGTAGAGCCTGATATAGCTACACTTATCTTAGTTATGAAATCTAGATTTTCTTGCAGCCATACCGGGTGGCGTGATAAGAATTCTAGATAACATGATTATAGGGTGTATGCCTTATTATGGACTCTATCGTTTATTACAGCTATGGCGTGGCAGAATTCTGACAACATAATTTCAGGAAGACGCATATGATTATCAGATTATATCTCTAAAGCATTTTTTTTAAAAAAACAATCATCTCTACCTTGTATTTCAGCCTTAAAAAAATTATTTCTTCATCACTTAACTTAGGAGTAAAAAACAGTTTTAATTGTTGATATAATCCCTTGAATAACTTTATTGGATATAATTCCTTCATAATGTAATGAATTGACGAATTGTCTTAGGCCTTATCTTAGACTTGTTTGTATAGATCTGATCTCAAATGGTCCCTTTTTTTTTTAACAGATTGAGCAAGAAAAGATTTTATCATTATTTTCTTCTTGCCATTATTACTTGTATTAGTTTAAAAAATTGTTGTTTGTTTGTTTTTCTTCTCATTATTTAACTTAGGAGTAGGAGTAGCTTTAGTTGTTATTATGAACCTTTATGTAACTTCTTGCTATGAATTTCTTCATAATACAATAAATTGATGATTTTGCTAGACCTTATCTGGATTTGATATTATAGCTCTAGTTTCAAAATGGTTTCTTCTTTTAAACAGATGAGCAGAATAGATTTTATCATTATTTCCTTCTTGCCATCATTCTTGTATCACCTTTTAATATATATATATGTATATATTTTTTTTTTTTAAAAATATATATATATGTATATATAGTGGACACAGACACCTTGCCTGACACGTATACATGCTACACTTTGATTACCAACCTATCTAAATGCACATTAATATATTTTTGATGTTAAATTCTCAAAACCCCAATATCTCTGACACAATACAGTATCAGAGACTAGTTCTCTATTTTTTTAGTTTAAATTCGTAATTTACATATAAATTTTATATTATTAGTTGTTGTTTACATCACTGCACATGTATGTTATATACAAGGTTTCAATTCTTAAAGAAATTGGTTAAGTTTTGTGTTTGAATTTGTCAAATCTAAGACTGTGTGCATATTAACCCTTTAACACTGGATTCTAAGTGATTAGTTCAATTTGCAGTTTTTAAATGTAATGTTTTGAGCCATATACATTGTTGTATGTAGGGATATAATGTTAGGTTTCATACTCTTACATGTTAGGTTGTGGTTGTGGTGAACATTGGGTTGGTTTTGATGTTCGAATTTTTCCAAAATCCTGAAACTGAATACATGTTAACATTTTTCATTTTGATTTTAAATGTTTAGTTCAATTTTAGATTTAATATATAATGTTAAACTGAACTGAATGATTGAACCCTTTATTTTAAGTTATAACCCTTGTACTCTTGATACTCTACACTAACGTACACTAATGTTCACAATTGCCATGTAAACCTAACCCTTCATCTCTATGTTATGTTCATATATATATATAGTTTATAAATACTGTTATAATGTATATAGATACATAACTAAATCTCTACCTCTCTATACATATAGATATATGTATATATATGGTTAGCCATGCATGTTATAAGTAAATAGGTTGTGCATTGTAGATTGTTTAACCAATATGCCATGAGTAGTGTAACTTGATAGCTATTGTTTTGAAATCCAAATCCTCCTATACACTTTCATGTATATTTCACACACACATGTCTACTATCTAACCCTATGAACATGTCCACATACACCCATACACACACTAACTACATAACCTTTACATAATGCTAGCTTTTTTCCTTCTAACACTCTCTCTCTATATATATATTGTGATTGAATTTTAATGCTCGATATTTGTGCTTTAAATTTTGATTTTGATTATGCCTTAAAGCCTTGATGATTTGTTATTTCTATATCTTTTCCAGTTTAACACCCCTGATTGCTTGTAAATTTTGATACCCTATGATTGTTTTGGTCTAGTGTAACTAGTATACCTAGATGAGACTTACACTACCACCGTATGCCATGACCCTGTATGCTATTCTTTTAAATTGTATGATTTAGGTAAGTTCTGAGACTTTGATTGTTGGGGACAAGACTCTAGAAGAAGTACGACCATCTTAATTTCGAGGACAAAATTTTCTAAGGAGGGTAGACTTGTAACACCCACTTTTCTAAAATGAGGGTAATTTTAAACTTTTGTAAAAGTTTGTTATTTAATAATAGGATTTATGATTTATAGGAATTTTTAATTAATTTAATACTATTTAAAATTAGTGAATTATAATTTTGATGTGTTAGCTAGTGAACCCTAGAACTGTTGAGCCTAGAGACTAAGCATGACCATGGGAACCATGTGATTAGAATGACTATTTACAACTTTTTAGGCTAAGGATATTTTGGTCATTTTGTGACTTTTGAATTATTTAGGATTTTGATTAATTGGTGAATTTTAGATTATTTTAATAATATTTAAATTGATGTATTATGATTTTGGTCATTTTTTATATTTTAATATTTTGGGAAAATTTTATATTTTTAATATTGATTTTATTGGATTTGTTTAGTCGGGCTTGAGTTTCGTCTCTTTCCGACTTGTATTGTGACCCGGATAGCTTAAACTCTAGATGTGACCCAATATTAAGTTAAGCATGGCCTACAAAACCCAACATTTAAGTTAGTTAATTAAACTAATTTTTATCTTGTTAGAATGGTTAAGTTAGAGACTCAAAACTAGATCATTTTGACCCCAAACTTAAACCTAGTCTAGACTTAACCATATGAGACTAGAGAGGGGCAATTAGGACATTTCCTATTAGCCCTAATGGACTCTTTATGGCAGCCACCTTTAGGAGAGAATGATTCATTTCATTCATTACAATCTTGCCTCTTTTATTTTCCTTTTGTTCTTTCCTAATTTTAGAGAGCCTTCCCATTGATTTGATCTCCAAATCAAATCATTCCTTCACCAAACCTTCCCTCAATCATTCCCATTCTCCAAGGGAAGGATGCTACCAAGGTTTGGAAGAGGAGTGCAAGAAGGAGTGTCCACTTTGAGGGATCTTCGTATCGGAGCCGTGTCCTAAAGGATTTTATTGGGATTCCACTCCCAATAGGTAAAACCCATCCTCTAAATCGATTTCCTTTGCATATAAATTAGTTTTGAATCCGTATGATCCATTCTCATGCATGTGTCCCATTTAGATTCAAATTTGAAGCCATTTGGAGCTCTCTTGAGGATTTTAGATATGTGTCTTGTGTCCTACTTGATAGATCCCAAATTAGGACACCCCATGTGTATGTATGTATGATAATAGTTTAAATAGATATTTAAATTCAGTTTTAGAATGGTGAGAGAGTGGATTAATCTTAGTTAGGATGGTTAGAATGAGTTTCATTTGGATACCTATGTTTGTATCCAAGTATCTTGGCCTATATGTGTTCTTTTGTCCAAAACAACTCAAATTCGTCATAATATTCATCCACGTTTTTATTAACCAAAGCAACTTAGAAATTAATGTCATAACTTTTAACTTAGAACTCCGATTTATCACCCATTTTTTTTAAAAGAACCGTATCGAAGTTAGATTTCCAAATATATATTTTAATAAGCCAAATTCTTTCTGTAACTTTCTGTAGAATTATTTGAGTGTCAGTTGTACGAAAGACGAACGTGTTTCGGTATTTTCGCGATTTCGGGAGCTTCCGGACACGAAAATGCGATCCGTTTGAAGTTTCAGAAAGCTAACACGAAGGGCTACAACATACGTTAATACTAGAATTTAGTAGAGGTCCAATTGGTACAGTATTGATTTTAAGTAGAAGAGAGACTATACGATATATGCATTTTGTGTAACCTATGAGCCTATGTAGTATGGATATTAAATGAATATAGAGTATGTAATACATGATATGTTAGATGAATAAAATGATATATATATATATATGATATATATCCTCTTTACATTAATGTATATATATGGTTGAATGCAAGCATGTAGGAATGCAATTAATATAATGTATATAAGCAATGCATAAATGCATGAATGAAAGAATGATATATAAAATGTATGCATGAAAGTATATAATGAATGCTAGATATGAATGCAAGGTATACATGTAATAATAGATATGAATGCATAATATATAAATAATATAATACAATATCTAATGATAGCATGTATGGTAATGTAGAATATATGATGCAAGCATGTATATGTCAACTGTTTTCCCTTTTTCTTACATTTTCCTTCCCTTCCCTTTCCATTTCAGTTTTTTCCCCTTTTTTCCATCTTCTATTTTTACATGTTGTATGCAATGTATATTATGTATAGATGCATGTAAGTATGTAATATGCATGAATGAATGTCATATATGAATTAATGAATCAATCAAAGGTATAAGTAAAATATAATGCATTGTAATGAATGTTAACATATATAATGTATAAAAGTATGTATGTAAATGTGCATGAATGTATATATCTATGTAACTATGTAAATATGCATGATGTAACATATGCCTATATATATATAAATATGTATGTAATGTGGATATGCATGTATGTATGAAGGTATGTATATATATATATTATCTATTTTACATTATGTATTGTTATGGTTCACATTGTCTTGTGATTGTGTGAATGCTAGCCTAGGCTTGGTTAGGCCTAGTGAGACTTGTTAGACTTGTTTGGGCTAGGACTTGACCTAGTTGACCTAATTTGACTAGTGTGGTCGACTAGAGTTGACCAAGTGTTGACTTTAGTCTAGTTTGACCTAGACAGCATGCAGATGCATTGTACATTTTATTTATCATCTCTCGTATACATCTTGACCTGTGTTGCTCTAAATAGGACTCTGTGGCTTCAGTTTGGACCTCTATATCTATCATCTATTCAGGTTATCAGACGAGTACATTCTCTGATCATTTCATATATTGTTTAGGACTATATTTTCTGCTTTAGATTATTCTACTTGATGCTGACACGTTGGTAACACGGATTAGTACAATATGGATCCCTTCATGAGTTGTTATCCCTCTCGGGAGCATCAGATACTCTTGTCTCGTGTGTTTCACTTACATCATGTATCTCTTGCTTCTATTATCATGAATCTTCAGGAATCAGCTAGTGACTCATGTACTCTCATGATTACCGAGCCTTCACGAATCAATTCATGAATCACCCTTTATGGGCAATGTAGTATAATCATGAATCTTAACGTAACTTGACTGGATCTTTGTGTATTGATTGGGGATGGGGGAGTATAAATGAACATGTGGATAATTCCAAGTAGTGTAATCATGAATCAATTCCGTAGTGTAATCATGAATCAGTTCCTAGCCATTCACATGTTTATCCTGTACTCTGAATCACTAGCACTGTCTCTCTTTATATATCATAGATATTTACTTACAGTCTCTCTTTTACATTATGCTATTCTTCAGTTTCCTGTATTTTATTCTCTAGCATGATTATATTTCCTTTCCTGCTATGACTTGTTGAGATATATTATGCTCGCTCCTATCCTGACTGGACCTGTTGAAATATTACAGAGGATGAGGACGAGGCATGTTGTCCCACTTATTATGGGCCTACCCTAGATGACAGTATAGACTTGGACTAGCAGCAGGATCCTTTAGCTGTGGACGACACTCCACTAGACTAGGATGTTTTGCTTATGTTTTTATTCTGGATGATTGTATTATGATATTTGGATTCTGTGGATTTGTTATATCTTTTAGACACTTAGACTCTCTGGTTGTACTTATGTGGATTCCTTTTCATTTCAGCAATATCTATCTATCTATCTTCTATTTTATCATTCTGTCTTAGATGTGATTGAGACTGTATCTGCTATGTCACCTCCATTCGGAGAGTATATACTGTACATATACCTTTATATTGTTAGATGTTGACCTAAGACAGCGTTCTACTGACGACACTGCGGCGTAGGCTGGACGTACCCACGTCTCGTGCCCTTACTCTAGGGTGCGGATCGTGACAAACGCTGCTAAGAACATGTTTACATGCTTCACTAGGAATATTGTCCATGAACTGTAAGCTAATGCTAGGTCCCAAATAGAAATATCACTCTAATAAATGCTTGCTAAAATTGACCACTTAGTATCAGTTTAGGCGAGTGAGCTAGTTTTGCTCGCCAATACATATATGATGTACTGACCTACGTTGTGGACACTCTTTTTAGGTGCTCGTGCTTAGAAAGTTCTGTACACAAAGATTGGCTTGATCGGTCCCATGGCATCGAAGATTTGTTGGACATGCAGAATCTCTCATTACAACACTACGCCAAAACATGCATTTTTCGACAGACCAAAACCGTCGTAAATCACGTTAAACGACAGTTTTGATCCGTCAAAGCATCCGTCGTTAATAGCGTGTCCCAAAATATAAACGACAGTTTTGGACTGTCGTTCTTTAGCTGAATAAAACAACAGTTATTATCTGTCAAATAAAAACGACGGGCTAAAACTGTCAAATAACATGTGAACTGGTCGGCCCCTATTTTTTATTTTTCAACAGTTAACTTCTTTCATTTTTTCTGGAAATAGAATTTAGAAAAATCTCAATTCATCTGTATCGAATCTATTTAAACCTGTTCATCCTCTATAAGAAATTGACATACACAAGAAAATGGAATTTCATATAAACATCAATAACGAAAGAAACGGAATCAAAATTGTATTAACTAATAAATGTATCAAGTTTACATTGCAAAATTCCATCAAGAAACAAAAAAGTAAACCCAATGTTGCTAGCTTACAATGGCTTTAGTCTCATGATAAAAAAAATGTTATTACTAGCTTACAATCTCAATTCTCAATTACAGTACAAAAAAAGAGAATTTCAAAACGTCACAACTGGAGTGAATATTTTGGCCAAAGAAATGATTTGTATCTCGTCATTGCTTCTTTCCTGACTTCTGGGCAGTTAGTCATGAGATTCGAGTTTACGTTGTCATTGAGGTTCTGCAATAACTGATCCATGCTGATATTTACTGCGTGTAGCCCATCGCGTGAGCCAAATATGCAATATGATGGGAGCAGCATGCAGTTATTTTGAAATGACGTCGATGCCTGTATGTGGAAGGTAACTTACAAGTGTTAACAGTTGATCATAAGATAATGAATCAAAAGAGCAAGAAGAAAGAGAGAGAGTTAACCTCTACAACATTTTCTATGTAGCCATTTGAATCTGCAACAGAGAAGTGCTTCTCCATAAAAAGCCATTTAGTCCATCATCATGGAAAGGATGTTTGCATCGATGCTAACAAAAATACTATGTACTTTCGAAAAATGTCAAACTGATTCCTATAACTAAACCCTACTCTTAAGTAGAACTAAAATAATTTCACTGCCCAAAATACCGTAAAAGAAAATAAATAATCAAGAGAGGAAAATCAACTGATCAGGAGCATTAGTATCAAGTACCAACATTCAATTTATGGACTTAGGTAGTAATGCTGACTTTGTATATCCAATTAGCCACATACACTTTGAGAAGGGGGTGTAATTTGAAAATTGGATAGAAATCAGATAAATCAGCCAAATCCTATGTTTTCACATATAATGCATGTTAGTGAAACTAATGTAATAGAAGAGGTCAAAGTTGAAGATTTCTTAGGAAGAAAATGATATAAGTTAATATTGAATTCACCATATACCATATTTATATCGAGTAATTTCATCATAACATTCTGGTTATGAGCAAAGACTCACTTAACTTTTAAGCATGTGTTTGCATGGAAGGTTAACATGCGGAAATATGAATGTCAAATTAAGTAAAAAATGAATAGCTGATGGTCAAGGGACAAATGTACCTTGATTAAACATGTGTGCCAACATGCCAGCCAATCCATCACATGCAAGGTTGATGTTCCCAAATAGTTTATGCATAATATAAAATTACATGTAGTACTATCTACAAAATTTACATACTAGTCGGAGGCATTAAGAAAACAAAATAGTAGTTTACCTACACCGATAATAATTGGACTTCAATCATATAGACCTAATGGAACCTTAAGTATATTCAAGATATAAACATTGTGCCTATCATGTATGAACAAGACAATGCAGATACGAAGAGATACGAAGCAGATTTTGGCGTCGTCTAGTGTACTTTAGAGCAATGGTCTCCGGATACATATCTCATTTGTACATTTTGCCTATCATGTATGAGCTGCCAGCTTATTATTGAATCTGACACACATGTTCACCTTTTCTTAAGGATGCATTCCCCTCTTATTTTCCTTGTACACCATGGCTTTAGAAGACTATATTGCATGTTATCTATATGACACTGATTGTGAGATTTAAAAAAAACTTATCACTCAACTTCATCCTAAATCAAGGAATGTTCATCAATGTGAAAAGCAAATTAAAATACCAATTATCATGTTTCACCACTTGTTTCGAGGAAACTTACAAATGATCTCAAGCATCAAAGAAAGTGTGTTCAAGTACTAACAAAACCATTTCCTCATAACATATGATTCCTGATACAAACAGATTATCTATGTTTGGGCCATTGTGGTCGTGTTCTTGTTCATCGTACTGGATTTTAAATTAAAAGCCTATACTTCTAGATAATCCACTCTCTTTCGTACGACACCTCCAAATCCATTAACAAAGCTGGAAGAGGCACCAACCATGCGAATGAGGAAACTAGGAATAGATTCTACCAAATAGACCTTTAACTCGAGTAACTATGCACTGATATCCTTTGTCATAGATCTTGAACAAAATTCAATTGTATTATAAACGCAAGCATAACATGTTACAATTTGCCAAAACAAAAACTCAATCACATGTTCCAAATTGTATGCCTTAAGAGAATTGAAATTAAAAAACTTACTGATAGTATGTAATGCTTCTGTCTCCTCATCTGACAAACGGCAGCCAAGTTCTTCAACAAGAATCCTTCGAACATTTTCCAGTTTCATTGAAGATCCTCCAGGCTTTACCTTCAGTCCTTCTAAGATGTCATCCATTGATGACATAACTAAACGGAGAAAACAAATGTAAGAAAAAAATTAAACAAATCACATATTGAACAGAACATTTATAAATAAAAAGTCACAAAATTGGCTACATTCCCCTGTAACCTATGTATCTCAATTTAACTTAACAAAAGAAGAAAGTTGGTTGAAAGAATATTGGATAAGTATCCCTATAATGTAACTTTTGGTGTATATTGTTCAGCCATGTCCTCTACTAATGACTTCTAGGGGAATCCATCTAATCATTACAAGTATCCAAGAGAGTATGAAATGTTTTTTTATCACTTATGAATAAAAAAATGTGTATCCTGCTACACATAGAGAGCACATCCTGTATTGTTGACTCAAAATGTGTTGTTGGATCATAACTCGGCAAGGAAATCATGATTTGAAGTTCAGATTTGAGCTGTATGGTGCAAAAGTAACATTAATTATACAAATGAACAAATATTTGCTTTACCTGTATAAGAGAAGTAAAATGTTTTTTTTTGGTACTCATACGTACAGTGGAAATGAAACAATTGTCCTCATCAGGATTGGAGTTGTATGGCCCAACTTTGATGTTGTCATGGCAGTGCTCACTGGAGTGTTGGTGACCATCATACGGTTACCAGAAAGATTGCTATTTATAGGTGATGCAGGTGACCGCATTGGTATCTTTGCTAGTGAAGCATTAGGATTAGAGTTTTGCTGCACAAGTGCTATGAACAGATTTAGAAGAAAAAATTACAATTAATTTTTAAGGCCATAACTTGTATTGGGTCCAGAAATGAAGAACAGACCTTTCTGCTAGACATGTTAATGGCCCCTCCAGACAAGCCCCCGGTACCAAGCAAACTCTCCTCTTCACTAATAAACATCCTCTCATCTAGCTCCCCACTTACGTGGATTACATCATCATAATGGTTCTCTAAATTTTGTAAATTTGAATTTAATGAACTTTCGTCCAGAAGATTCTCAAAGTAAGCCAAACCATCTTCCATGGATGTACAAGGACTTATTAGCAAATATGATTGGCAACATGTACAGATGTACTCTAAAAGATGGACTCAAATGGGTTTTTCGAACCTGAGACAATGTAGTCTAGGCTTTCCCTTTTGCACTCTGAAGTTGGACATGGCTTCTTCTTCAAAATGTCAACTACTAAGTTAATAACTTTTTCCATTGTGCTTGTCAGCTCATCTTCTGAGGTCTGATATATGTTACACATAGAAGCAAGAAGGTTGATACCTTTATCTGACTTCACAGCTAAACCAGCAACAATTCACCCTCAAAACCGTAGAAAATTCATCCATACATGATCAAGTTGATTAGCTTCCTATTTTTAAAAAAGTTAATTGCCTTCATATTATTCAAGAAGCTGACAAGTGATCATCTAAGGAGGAAGGTTAGTAAGGTTAATGTTAATTGGCTCCATGCTATTGACAAGGTTAGTAAGCTGACAAGTGATCATCCTATTTTTTTAAAAATTAATTGACATATTGTTTATCTAAGGAGGAAGGTTAGTAAGGTTAATGTTAGATAATATCATGTTGTCTATTATTCCAAACTATGTTGTTTGTTTATTGGCTCCATGCTTTGCTTATAAAAAAGGATTTAACTCCATTGAAACTGCTTTCATTTTGAGAGGCAAGATTAGAGGTATGGTCTATTGTTTATTGCTTGGTTAACTAGGAAGTGGAGCCAAAGAATTGGTTAGAGTAGAAATTATTGATCTCAAGAAGTTAAAATTTCTAATACAACTTACTTGTAAAATGGAGTTTCAAAATCCAGATTCTTTGTAGGTCATGATCAGGAAGAAATATTATTCTTGGCGTAGTACTAGAAGTTTCATGAGGGAGTATACACAAAATGATACACTATGGTGACATTTGAAGTATCTACATGGATGACGTAGAATCAAAGCTCATAGACATTGGAAAAAGTGCAACACTAAATATTTATCATGTCATAACCACAAGGCACCAAGGTTACCTGATTTTATAAGCCTGACACAATACATCTAGCTGCAAGCTTTTCAACAGTATAAGCAAACCACCGCAAACATAATGGTTCTCCATCTATAACATGCAGACTGAGGTATCATGTTCTTGACTATTTCCTAAGGTCACCAATAAAGTACCACCAACCTTCCCCTCTTTGTATTGTTAAGCTTCACTCCTTTGTATAAACAACTCTCAACCAAAGAGAGAAACTTTTCATCTATTATACATATGTTACTGAGCCAGAATAATGTAGGTACATAACAAATTTTAATTAAAGCTATCCTAACATCTAAACCTATAAGCATGCTAATAAACATTAGAAAAAAATTAGGGGAGAAAAAAATATGACATACCAACATGGCCAACGAATACAAGATTCAAGTGTTGGTTCTCCTCCTCTTCCTTTACGTCCAGCTCTTCAAGTGCAGGAGTCTCATTCTCTTTTCCTAAAAGCGAACATTTGTATGAAACGATAAAAATAATTCCAAGGCTTCACAAAATTGAACATGTGAAATTTACCTCTTTCTTCTAGCTGTAATGACTAAAGGCTCGATTGGATCTCTTCATCATGGCCATCTGAAGTAAGAAGACAATAAATTGATCAATAAAATGCCATCCTTAAGACATGATTAATGGTACCAAATAGAACTGGGTGCAATTTCATAAATGGTCAATCAATTCCCAAATTACAACAACGGCCATATAATAATAGCATGTAAATGCTCCAAGAGGAATCTGCAGGAAAAAGACATTGGAGGCATCAACTCAAAGATCATAACTTCAAAATGCTTATTTGTATTAGGAAATAACTGATTGTACAAAATCCATGTACCCAAACATAGTAAACTAGTAACAATGAAAAGTTTTAGGTGGTCATACAAAAGTTTGAGAGCATTGAACGTATATGATTGCACGATTATTAAACATATGAATTCAATAATAACTATTTAACACCTTTTGAGCTTCCATAATAGCTTCTGGTGTTTATTAACTCATGCAGAAATTTCATGTTGTGGTCAAACTTCAAGGCTTCAAGTGCATATATTATTCTCCAGAAGATCAAAATTTCTTGCCTTCCTCAACAGGCCACTTCTTCTTTTTCAGGCCACTACTTCTTTCCACAAGTATGATCGACATTAATCATTAATCCATGTCCAAATCAGCATAGCAATGACGTGTATTTAACATCCGATGTATATGAAGTTATCAACATTCAAGAGCATACAAACCAGTGTGTACAAAAGAGAAGGATCCTGCCTAAATGGGCGGCACCATTGAAATATTGCATAATTTTTTTTTAAATCCTAGTGACCTCTATGTCTTTACATTATTTACTAGTTTGGTCCATCAAGTGCAAGCAAGTCATGGGACTCAAAACAATAAATCTTGGGTGTTCTACTGAGAATTTTCTTTATTTTATACCTTTTTCACTCTTTTTGCATGAATTACTGAATAATGCACTTACTAGTTAACTAGATGTTGAAATTATAGCTAACGAGATTAACCACGTAAAACACTTGAACATGCACTCCCCTACCAGTAATCACATCAATACTTTCTATCGACACACTATCTTTGTGTAAAATTCATGCCAGACAATCAATCACCAGAACCTTTACCTCGTATTTGACAAAATGTTGGAGCATAAACAGGTTGAGTGTTCCTAATCACCGAGTGTATTTTCTAAATCTTAATAGGCATATGCTTAACTCACAAATTGGTCCTACAGGTGAATTACTAATGAAAATGTACCTATTAGCTTTCAATCAGGTTAACTCTTTATACAACTGCATGCAAGAGGGGAATATTATAATGAAATGTACATATTAGCTTCCAACTAGGCCAACTCTTTATCCTAGTAACATGTTATAATGAAGGACATCAACCGACAGGATATACATATCATGGTCGAATTTTGAATAAAGAAAAGATTCATAACACACTAGATAAAAAAATGTTGGCACAAGAATAGAATCAAAATGTGCCTAACAAAATTTAATTAAATCTATCCTGACATCTAAACCTATAAGCATGCTAATAAAACATTAGAAAAAAAATACGGGAGAAAATATATGACATACCAACGTGGCCAATGAATACAAAATTCAAGTGTCGATTCTTCTCGTCTTCCTTAACGTCCAACTCTTCAAGTGCAGCAGTCTCCTTCTCTCTTCCTAAAAGCAAACATGTTTAAGACATGATTAATAGTACCAAATAGAGTGTCAATACTTAAGATTGAATAATGCACTTACTAGTTAACTAGATGGACTTGAAATTATAGCTAACGAGATTAACCACGTAAAACACTTGAACATGCACCCCCTACCAATAATCACATCAATACTTTCTATCGACAGACTGTCTTTGTGTAGAAATAATCCCAGACTCCTTCCGGCATTTCCTCAAACACCACGGCTCCACCGACACTAGATAGCCACCCTCATCACCAACTGTCCTCCCCCTATCCTCTTCGGTGACCCCGACCGGACTATGGAGCCCAACCTTCGCGCCATCCGTGACAAGGGATTCGAAGACCCCGACCTCTGTATGCTCGTCGTCTGAAACCCCAGGCCCTCAAGAGCTCCTCCGTCTTCCCCCGCATCAAGTTCTAGAGGACCGTCCTCGATGGCAACCTGAAGAGGCTCCTATTAGTCTTCACTAGGAGCACGGCCTCCTTGTCCATGATGTCTTCTATTTATAAATGACATAATATATGGAACATTGTAATCAGTTGTACGAGTGAGTTGTAAGCCAAGTCGGTATATCGAGTTGTAATCCAATGTATCAAAGTATCAAATATAAGCTCTATGGCATTTGTTCAATTGGCTAACAATGTAAAGTGAGATGTGTTGTAAACTTTGTATTTTATTACAAATCATGTACTCTACTTCAATTATCAATAAAGAGAATACATTTTTATATATATCGCTGCGCGACTTCAAGTTATCTGCTTATCTTTGCTGTTATAAATCAATAATGTGTTCTATTTAACAAGAAAGAATGTTCTCATTATTTTTAATTTGTCTGCTTCTGCCGTTGCAGTGTGTTCTTATTTGAAAATAATTAATTATGTAACATATTTGTCTTGTACAAGTGTAAAATCAGACTTGTACGATATCACGTCCAAGCGAGTACGAACGATTTGGCATAAATCAAAGTGAGGACGAACGATTCTCCAAATCGGGGCATAATAAATTGGTATCAGAGTACGGCTTTACGTCCTTGGGCTCTTATTTGATTCGTTTCAAATTAAAGTTGCATCGACGATTTACCGAAGTTGCTTCCGTGATCACTCAACGTTGCTTCCGCGATTTAATCAAAGATTGCTTCCGCGATTATTCTGTTATTGTTCCTATAATCATTTAAGTTGTTCGTGTCTGAAAGTTCTTTGGCCCTCTTGGCTGCCCACTAGATGTTCCATACAATAAATCTAAATATATTATGATGCCCCTGAATGATAATTGTTGTTGGTTTGGACACTAATGACCCAATAATGACTCGATGCGTAGTATGTTGTTTGTAAATGATGTTTGAAATGTGGAAATAGAGAAATGTGGTTTTGTATGTTGTAAGATATTGAGAATTACATGTGATGTTGGAAAGGAATTGTGAATGGGACAACTGATGGATGAGTTCAACAGAATTGATGAGTTGACTCATGTGTGTTAGCTGTAGTGCCCTGTCCCGCTCAGTCAATCGGAGGAACCGGAACGCCAACGGCGTTCGGACTTAGCCTTGCAACGGCTGTTCGAAGATATCGCTCGGTCGAGGCGACCGCTCGCTCAGGTGGGGTAGTTTCAATGAACTCGCCTCATCTTTGCCTTCACATAATAAATTGTATGTTTTCAACTTGCACAAGTAGGCTTGATAATAAAAGAGAAGAGCTAAGGGAATAATTCCGACAGGTCGAATTGAGTTAGAATATAGAAAAGTCCAATGGTCGGCTTAGAGTTGGTGCATGGCGTGCTTTAAAAATGACACTCGGTCCTTCTTCCTGTGGCTTGGAAGAAGGAAAAGTTGGTCTTCGACACAAACTATGAATTAGCCTAAGTCATAGGCGTCGCCCGCGTAAATGCTCGATAAAGCATGCACACTTCATGATGCAAGGCTTGCCGCAGTCTTTGCTCGTCAAGTCGTTGTACAATTAAGTTAGACAAGTTATGTTAGGCTATCGGAATAGTGGCAAGCACGGTCTTACGAGTTCTACGGCTGGGTATAACAAAATAGTCTTACGGTCTCGGGGCCTATCATATATAGTATGACTTGGACGGTGGTGTCGTATAGAGTTCAAGTTGGTTTAAGGAACGATGTTACGGACTTAGTGTTTTAAGGCACGAGCCACGGTTGATTCATTGAGTTTGGAAAAAGGGCTTCAAATCATGGCATTCCTGAGTTGAAGAAAATGATAGGGCAAGAAAGAAGAATGCTCGCGACTATAGGTCGTCGAGGCGGTCTCAGATGTGAGAAGTATTAAACTTGGCCCTGAAAGAGATGGTAACACTAGAGGTAGAATGACTGTGTGAGACGTCAGTTTGAGTCGAGTCTTACATGGTCATGAATAACTTTTCGACAAGGTAGAGTTTCCTCAAACGGTGACCACCCAAGCGGACGGGACCGGTTCTTGAGAAGCAGGATTAGCCATGCTGGATGACCGCACAGGTTAGCGCAGAGTCTTGCAGCGGAGCTCGCTAATCGTGCTGGCAAAGGCGACCGCCTAACAAGCTAAAGTGAGTCCAAGATGGCTCTGGGAGTCAGTGACCAATTCATATAGATGAGTCGGCATGGCGGCAAACCGCATGTGTGCCTTTGGATTGAGTTGAGTTGAATGTGTATGTACGGTTATAACACAATATTGGGCCTAAGATTTGGTTGCAATGTAGGCAACGTGCTTCGGCATGAGATGTGGCATCGAGTCTTAAGTTGTCGGCATATAAGTTGCATAGTTTGGATTTGAGTTGTCTTGAGTTTAAGTCAGGAAAGGCCGTAAGGAAAAGTCGGTCGAGTGACACTTAGCCCACCAGTCTTGATTGGGTCAGTTGGTGATCAAAGTAGCAAGGGCCTTGGTGGCAATATGGTTAAGTCACACTGAGTTGCGAGGTACGGCTCGATGAATTTGTACCACGATCATATGGAAATGGAGCCTCGTCGCGTAGTTGCGTCTCTGAGTTTAAGCCGTAAGGCAAACATGACTTGATAGGTTAACGTTGTTGGTACGAAAAGAGTCTAAAGGCAAGTTATGTGTTAACGTTGTTGTTGCAAGCACGGGATGGTCTCGAGACACAAAATAGGCCAAGGCGTCTGTCTTAAAACTGAACCTAAGGCAAGACTAGTAAGACAATCATAAAGGGACTATGTTGCACAAAGTAAATTAATGTGTCGATTTTTTATGGGTGGGCGAGGAGCTCATTCCACCAGTACAGTTGAGTACTGACACCCATATAGCTTTCATGTGTAGGCACAGGTAGAAGCTCGTTGTGCGGAGCTCGCTTGGATGTGTCGAGGCATGGAGTTCCTTGGCGATTCGTAGCGTACGGCCACGTGGAGTCAAGACTTATACGGGACATAATAAATGGGCATCGCCTTCCAAAGCATCCGCTGGTTCAAGACATGTATTGAGAGATGAGAGAGAGCTGAGTGACTTGTAATGTGAGAAGAGTAAGCTTGAGTGACTTATAATCTTGGCCTTACGCCCTTTGTAACCTTGGTTTCAATATCAATAAAGAGCTTCTTTTGAATAACTTGTGTTTGCTTCAAACTTTCGCTGCTATTATTCAATGTCTCTGCTTGGGACTTTTGTGCGGCGATACCGTCGCAGCTGCTGTAATCAACCGTTATGGAACCCGCCTTGTACGAGCGCAATCTAGGCTCGTACGGTATCACGCCTTAACGAGGACGATCGTTCCTACGGGAGCGGGGCATGACATAATGGTATCAGAGCACGGCTTTACGTCCTTGGACTATCGATTGAATTCTTTAACTCTGTTGTTTCCGTAAACTCTGAAGTATTGCTTCCACAAGTTGTTATTGTTGGTGCGCTCTCTCTCAAATGTCCCATGGGATGTCCATACAATAAGTCTATATATTTTGCAAAACATAGGAGAAAAGTTTTTGACAAAACAAAAAGATGGTTCGCGTAAGCATGGTTAGCTAAGTCGGGCTGGACATATATACCAAAGTTGCGTCAACCTTAGAAAACTCCAGTAGGGGAATTGAATAGTATCGAGCAAGAATGAGTTGAGCTCAATTGAGTAAAGTGAGATGACTATCGATAGGGGTGCTATCGAGCGACGATAACATCGGTGCGATATAGATGGACGTGCTTGGAATTAGAGGATTGGTTCGAATGGGATTCAAAGAAGTCAATTTAGATTCAAATGATAGTTTTGAGGATTCGTTGAATGACTTCGTTCCTGAGGGGTGTATACGATAGCCTCAGGAATGTCGATCGATCAATTAAGGATGCGGGAGTGTCGATGAGTCTATCAGCAAGCGTCGCGTTATACAAAGCCTTAGATTGAGTATCGATGAATAAGTTTTAGTCTTGAAGTTTTGACGTATTGATTCGAACAACCTAGAGTTGACGCGCACGGAATGTGCACGGGTTCGAGGATTGCACGAGTATGAAATGCAAAAATGATTAAGTAGTTGAAATCGAATCGAGTAAAAGTTAGGGTGTACGAATAGATGACTTGATCGAGAAAATTGATACGAATCATATACGAAAAGTTAGCACGACAGGTAGATAGCATGTATGAAAGGTTTGATTTTGAAGTTACGCGAATGGCTCTAAAGATTAGATCGAATGTTGCTCAATGATTTGAGTTAGCAAGGAATGATGTGATTTGGAGAAAAATATTGCTCGATGACTTAAGATAGACAGATGAATAATACATGAATTTGGGTTTGAGAAAATTGATGTTGTGAATGATTCATGGGATAATGATCGAACTTGAATTTGAATGTCGAGGAGATTATCCAGTTGGACGATAGCATCATTCGCACAACTCGAAATTCGTTGCAAAGGAAGATCGTCAGGTTACGCATATCATCGATGGTATTGAGGCGTATCAAAGATCGATATGCGATAACTCGGGGGCACTCTAATTCAAGGAATGCCGATTGTGCAATTGTTATGGTTATGACAAATACTATACTTAGGATTTTAATTGAGATGAATGTTGGACGAAAATGATCGTGTCTTGATGGTTACGTTGATGACCACAACATCGACGATCTTGTCTTACGCGAGTGCAACTCTAGCCTCGCACATGTGTCACATCGTATTTGGGGCGATCGTTCCGTGTGAGCGCTGACATGGTGATTCATGTCGCAGGAATAATCGAACTCAGAAAATCAGGATACGACAACTTTGATTGTCTCGACTTGTTGGTTTGATGCGAAGGAAAATTCGAGGATATTTGGACTTGCGATTGATGATTGAGTAAACTTGAGGGTTGAATAGATCCAATCTATGTATCGAGAATAAATTAGTCTAGACACAAAACAAGAGTTACATCCCGATGAGGATGATTAACTCGCGGGAGCATGCATGGTGATTCATGCCCACCATGGATAATCTGAATCGCGTGAGATCGGGACGTAACATATTGTTAAGCTAGACGACCTCATAATCGAATACATGAATTGGGATGAATGACTTAGAGAATATGAAATATAAATTATGGTTTAGTGATAAATTGTGTCATAGCGTGCTTGACTTGGAAGGATTGATAGGCATATTATATCGAACGTGTTCGAAAAGATAGATATATAAAATAGATTGATGAACAAGTGATATTGATATGTCGAGGAATTGGTTGAAACATGAGTTATCGTAGGATGGCTTTGCTGAATGACTTGACCCCATGCGACGAATATTGAGATGTGTGTCGGGAATCGATGCTCGATGTTTAGAAATCGGAGTGATGCAAGCTTGGATAGAAAATTCTGTACTATCAATTTGGTTTGACCTCAGGATGGAGTCAGCGTTGATATTGTTGTTCGGGAACTATGATTCCAATACTGACGGATGACCTTAGCCTAAAGACATAGCCTAGCGGTTAGGCAGACATCCCAGGTACGGAGCGATAGGAATTATGAAGGCACCACTCACGAAGCTCGGTTGACATGCACGTATATCAGGGACGCTTGTATATAAGCACGATCCGACTCGAGTGGTGATGGCGGATTCTCTATCACGAGGCTTGGCTGAAATGCATGTATTTTGGGGACGCCTGGAATATGTGCACGATCCAACTAAGTGATACGTTAAATTCAAGTGAGACTTGAGGAATGGAAAAGTGTCAAGGATTTTGAAATAGTATTGAAGGAAAGATTGATAGTAGCACGAACGTGGCTCGGATTTGGGAAATGTATTGGAGAAATGTGTGCAAAAGTCGTTGAACGTTCGAGTGATAAGTCAATGAGTAAGAACTCAGTTAGTTTCGAGGACAAAACTTTTTCTGAGTGGTGTATGATGTAGTACCCCGTCCCACTCAGTCAATCGGAGGAATCGGAACGCCAACGACGTTCGGACTTAGCCTTGCAACGGCTGTTCGAAGACATCGCTCGGTCGAGGCGACCGTTCGCTCAGGTGGGGTAGTTTCAATGAACTCGCCTCATCTTTGCCTTCACATAATAAATCATATGTTTTCAACTTGCACAAGTAGGCATAATAATAAAAGAGACAAATCCACATAGCTAAGGGAATAATTTCGACAGGTCGAATTAAGTTAGAATATAGAAAAGTCTAAAGGTCGGCTTAGAATTGGTGCACGGCGTGCTTTGAAAATGACACTCAGTCCTTCTTTCCGTGGATTGGAAGAAGGAAAAGTTGGTCTTCGACATAAACTATGAGTTAGCCTAAGTCATAGGCGTCGCCCGCGTAAATGCTCGATAAAGCATGCACGCTTCATGATGCAAGGCTTGTCGCAGTCTTTGCTCGTCAAGTCGTTGTACGATTAAGTTAGGCAAGTTATGTTAGGCTATCGGAATAGTGGCAAGCTGTCACGACCCGCACCCTAGAGTAAGGACACGAGACGTGGGTACGTCCAGCCTACGCCGCAGTGTCGGTGGTAGAACGCTGTCCTAGGTCACAACATCTAACAATATATCTCTAAGCAGTTTATACTCCCCGAATGGGGGTGACATAGCAGTAAAACTCAATCACAACTATGGAAGAGATAGCACGACATGAAATAGAACTCAAGGAAATAAATAGATAAAATAGTCTAAGATAATCCCAGCAATATCCAGAAGTACATGGTCTCAGATACAGAATAAAAGAATATATACAACTCTGAACTCCAAATAAAGTCTAGCTAAAACATGTCTCATGACTGCATAAAGTAAGATAAGCCTAACTAATCTAGGCTAGGCAATCGGGGTGATATCCTCAGCTAGAGCTGGGTCCTCCTGAGGGTCCAGCTCGCAGGTATCATCTAAGGCTGCCCCGTAGTAAGTGTCCAGGCAAGCCTCCTCCTCGTCCTCTGTAATATTTTCAACAGGTCCAGTCAGGACAGGAGTGAGTACAGTACATCTCAACAGTTCATAGCAGGTTAGAAGATATAATCATGCAGTAAAGTAAGATACAAGTACTGAAAGAAGTACAGTATGTAAACAGAGAGAGAAAGCTGTAATAGAAATATCTACTATAAATAGAGAACTATTATGTGACTAGTGAGTCAGAGTACAACATAGACATGTAAATGGCATAGGAGATTCTGATAAGACACTATGGAAGAGATTCTGATAAGATACTACTTGGGTATTATTCACATGTCCATTTCTACTCCCCCGTACCCCCAATCAATACACAAGGATCCAGCCAGGTTATGTTATGATTCCATGCAAGGCCCCGAAGGGTGATACATGGATGCCCATAAATGGGTGATTCTAGGAGATTCTAGGATACCCAGTGAATGGGATAAGAGATTCTAGGAGACTCTGCGATCATAAGAGTATATGTCGCAAGTGATCAAAGAACCAGTGAAGCATAGTGATACGCCATGTAAGTGAAACGTACAGAACATGAAGTACCCGATGCTCCCTAAGAATAACATCTCAAGAAGGGATCCATATAGTACCAATCCGTGTGACCATCGTGACAGTACAAGTAAAGTAATCTACTGTAGGAAATAATTCTAAGCAGGATATAAAATGATCAGAGAATGTACTCGCCTGTATCTGAGTGTCCAATATGAAACGTACTGTCCAAGGAGTGGTGTCTGGCTCCTAATCAGAACAGCACAAGTCACAATCAAGTCCAAAATAGTAAAATGGAGTTGTAACACCCATATTCTGAATATGTATTTTATCAAGCTTGCATGTATTTCAGACCTGTATTTATTTTCTCGGATTTTAGCATGTACTTGTAATAGGCTTGACTTACAGATTTTGGTTTTCGTAATTGAGTTTTACCTGGCTTGGTTTATTTTGTGGAGGAGAATTGGTTTGATTTGGTTTGGTTTGGTTTAACATACATTGGAACACCTTAGCCTATGCTCCACCCTCAATGCACCACAACCACCCTCATAAAACTCTACCTACTTTTCTCTCTCCTCCATAATTCTCTCATTTATTTCTCCATCTTCTTCTTCTTCCTTCCTCTACACAACTCACCATCACCCATAGGCAAGTGCACCTTGCCACCACATGAGAACCACTTTTTATTTGTCTATTAGCTAGATTAGGCCATGGAGATTAACTTTAGAACTTGGCATTTTGTGATTTGGAGTCTCAATTGTTCTAGATCTAGGTTTTTACTATTTTCGGATTTACATGGTTTTGATCTATTTTGGTTGGATTTTTGTGGGTTTTGATGCTTCCATATGGAAGAGAATTCAATTTTACTCAAGTTAGACCTTTGAAAATCTAGATTTGGCTTTGATTTGACAAAGATATGAAGAATTGAAGTTTTGGAGTTCTTGGAGTTCTTCTCGGGTTGGAGGAGCAGACCTCTCGGCCTGCGCTCTTTAGCGCAAGGCCGATTGCGCAGCTCACCCTTTGGTGAACTGCGCATCCCCTCGGCCAGCGCATTGCGCTGAGCTGAACTGCGCTGGCGCTTCTTAGCCCAGCGTTCCCTTTCCCCTTGCGCGCATGGCTCTTGCGTAGTCCACTTCTGCGCAATCCATCTGCTGCGCCATCCATTCCTACGCAACCTGATCCAGCGCAATCCATCTGCTGCGCCATCCATTCCTGCATAACCTGATCCAGTACAATCCATCTGCTGTACAGCTCACCCCTGCGCAGTTGGTACCCTGTGCAGCTCATCCCTGCGCAGTTGGTACCCTGTGCAGCTCACCCCTGCGCAGTTGGCCCCTGGCGCACTTGACTCCTGCGCAACCCGACCCCAGGGACCCTTGCGCAATCTGTTCAATCATGGAGATTTGGTTTTATTTCTTTAAGCTTGGCTCTTCTATAGTCCAGTATATTGATATTTTACGCCTTTTGTCATGAACTTGATTTTACGTAATATGTTTGGAATGACTATTGTATATGGCATGGTATGACAAGAAACTAACATAACACGACAGTGACCTGTAGTGGTGCACTCCTGACATGACCAACCTGACATGATAGTGGCCCGTCGTGGCGCACTCCCGACAAGTACCCTGACATGATTTATCTTGATAACTTGATAGTGGCCCGTGGCGGCGCACTCCTGACTTGACTTGACTTAACTTGACTTGTAACTTGACTTGACTTGATGCTGTTGCGACGGCTAACCCGACTTGACAAGAATAAATGGCTTGGATACCGTGGGTGAATGTGTTTGTACAAATAAACCTGTCTTGTCTTGTATCATGTCTAGGACATGAATCTGGTTTCCCACGGTCAGGGATTCATACTGAATATGGCTAGGATTAATGACTAGATTGATCAAATAGTTCATGGAGAATTTCCCAGTTACCCGTTGCCCCTTTGATCCCGGCCTTATATATATGTATACTTGGGATTTATTGCTATCCGTCGAGATGAGCGCACTTTCAGCCCGCCGTCGAGTATGGTACCTTAGGACACATGTATCTTACTACAGTATGTCTGCTATATCCTGCTATCTTTTTCTTTTCTTGCTGGGATCACTCAGGTAGTAACAAACAGGTAACCAGACTTGGAATTTTCATTACATCTTGCTAGTAACTAGGCCTGTGATAACCCTAGTTAGTTAAAGTAGCAAGCCGTAATTATTGCTTGGCCGTGATTGATTGGATGGAGTCTAGTCCCGCTTGTCCTGTCCTGATCCTGTACAAGGTTATGACATGACATGCTTACTCATGCTTTATCTTAATTCTAAATCATGAATTATTGTATGACCAGATTTCTTATATTTTACCTTGCCGATAAATGGTGGGAGAAACCAAGTTCTGTTCAGACGAAGGGTTACAACCCCGGTCCTTGTTTGGTTTACGGGTTGTAACCTGGTTATCGGAATAGTCCCATGGTTATCTCATCGTATATCGTCCTGTCATGCTTTTTTATATGTTCTGTCTTTTATCGATTCTGTACATGATTGTCTTTTATATTCACCTATCATGCTTTTCTTAAATTACTGTCTCTTATTATGTAATTATATTATTGTGCTAATTTGCTGGCTTTTGTTCTTATTTTGTGGCCTCCTTTGTGGCACTTGCTCTTTCTGGGGTCCGACCCAGCTGGTTTTGTATGGCCAGATACCGGAGCAGCAGCAAAGGATCTACCTGTCTTCCAGCCCGATGGTGACCACTAGACGGAACCCGGGCCAAGAGTGGGTTTTCTTTTTGTCTTGCCCACCTTATTGTAAAAATATTCTTTTGAGGCGTTTAGCCGCCGAGCAAGTGTTAGCTCGTTTGCAACTTTATTTACTGTCTGCCTACGGGCTGTAATCATGATTGGCAACTCGAGGTTGATCATGTATGACTTAACTCTTGCTAGTCCTTACATTTTGTACGACTAGCTTCATGATCATCTGGATATGTAATGTTTGGGACGCCTTATAATTGTATATTTGGTGATCTGATATCTTGTGATTATTATTAGTTGGTTGAGATTGAGACAATAGGATAATTATGACCTTAAGAGACTGTTGGCTTGTAGATAAACCCTCACATATCTAGACAGCTATGACCGTATGGTGAGATGGATTCCATTTTATTATACGTAGCTGGCCTTGTCTGCCCCCGCTCTCCAGTATTCTGGTTCTGGGGCGTGATATGGTTTAAAGTAGCAAGCCGTAATTATTGCTTGGCCGTGATTGATTGGATGGAGTCTAGTCCCGCTTGTCCTGTCCTGATCCTGTACAAGGTTATGACATGACATGCTTACTCATGCTTTATCTTAATTCTAAATCATGAATTATTGCATGACCAGATTTCTTATATTTTACCTTGCCGATAAATGGTGGGAGAAACCAAGTTCTGTTCAGACGAAGGGTTACAACCCCGATCCTTGTTTGGTTTACGGGTTGTAACCTGGTTATCGGAATAGTCCCATGGTTATCTCATCGTATATCGTCCTGTCATGCTTTTCTATATGTTCTGTCTTTTATCGATTATGTACAAGATTGTCTTTTATATTCACCTATCATGCTTTTCTTAAATTACTGTCTCTTATTATGTAATTATATTATTGTGCTAATTTGCTGGCTTTTGTTCTTATTTTGTGGCCTCCTTTGTGGCACTTGCTCTTTCTGGGGTCTGACCCAGCTGGTTTTGTATGGCCAGATACCGGAGCAGCAGCAAAGGATCTACCTGTCTTCCAGCCCGATGGTGACCACTAGACGGAACCCGGGCCAAGAGTGGGTTTTCTTTTTGTCTTGCCCACCTTATTGTAAAAATATTCTTTTGAGGCGTTTAGCCACCGAGCAAGTGTTAGCTCGTTTGCAACTTTATTTACTGTCTGCCTACGGGCTGTAATCATGATTGGCAACTCGAGGTTGATCATGTATGACTTAACTCTTGCTAGTCCTTACATTTTGTACGACTAGCTTCATGATCATCTGGATATGTAATATTTGGGACGCCTTATAATTGTATATTTGGTGATCTGATATCTTGTGATTATTATTAGTTGGTTGAGATTGAGACAATAGGATAATTATGACCTTAAGAGACTTTTGGCTTGTAGATAAACCCTCACATATCTAGACAGCCGTAACCGTATGGTGAGATGGATTCCATTTCATTATACGTAGCTGGCCTTGTCTGTCCCCGCTCTCCAGTATTCTGGTTCTGGGGCGTGACAGGAGTCCTACTATGCATTCTACATGATTCTAGGTCAATATAGGCCAAAGTCAACTCTTGGTCAACTTTGGTCAACCCTAGAAGTCAAACTAGGTCAACCAAGTCTAATTAAGTCTAAACTAGGCTATTTAGTCTACACAAGCTAGCACAATCCTAACAAGGCTTTGCAAGCCAAACAAACAACCACACATCATAGGCAACCTCACATTAAATTACCTTGGCCACATTAGCTAATTTCTACATTACACATCATCCAAGTATCCATTACACCTATTTATATACAACATTATATATATAGATCCATACATTGAGTTAACATTATGTATACCTAGGCTAAGTACTATATATATACATATAGATATACATCTCACAAGTACATATGTATTTATACAATACATAAACATTACACACACCACATATAAATATTCATATATAACATATATATATACATGAGCATATGGAGAGGGAAGCATGTGTGTGTGTGTGGGAGTTGCAACTGTGACAGGAAATACAACAGTGAAGAGAGGAGAAAAGTGTGTGTGTGTAAACTTTGTGTGTGCAGTGAGAGATGCAAAACAGTATGAAAAACAGTGTCAAAACAGTGTCATGTGTGTGTGTGTGTGTGGTGTTAATCTCTGGAACATAGTGTGGCAGGAATAGCATAGTGTGTGTGTATAATGTGCACATATAGTGTATGGCAGCAACCCAAGTAAACCCAGCTATCAACTACCATTCCATTTAAATTCAGTTCGTTACATAAAAACAAATCTCATTCGAAACCAATTCCTCAGTTTTTTCCCAAATCCCCATTCACAGTGTACACCAAGGTTAACATATAAACCTATGTTAATAAAACATGTTCTCAGTTTTCAAAAAACAAAACTCAGATTTTATCCATACATTCTCAGATTCTATCCATACATTCTCAGATTTTCTGAGAATGTAGCTTCAGTTCTGGTTCAACTTTCTCCATCCCATTTTGAACTCAAATCAATGCCAATTCACCCAAAATTCAACAATCTAATAGATCACATATAGATTAACAAAATTAGGAAGTAAAACATGTAGAGAATTGCATTCATATAGGTTAAAAACATTGACAAAGTTAACCAAAAAAAATTGGAAATAACTGACATGTTCGTATCAGTCCCAACTTGGGTATTGAAGGAAACATTTACAAAAGTTAATTAAAATGAACTAATATTGGTTGGTAAAAGAAGTACAAAGTGTGCACGTGTCATACATGTGGTTTGTGTCCCGACACAGTGTGACACGAAGTGTCCAACACGAAATAACCAAGAACCAAACACATCCAGTGCAATAGAAACCCAGTCCACAGTGTTGTGTTCACGCGTGTCGTGTGCACGACACGACACGAATTGGGTCGAGTTCCTTTGCAGGGTGGTTCGCCTAGAGTCCCCCTAGGTTTGTGTCACCCTGATTTCGGTCGACGTGTCCTGTGTCGTGACTGAATCCATCGTGTCAGAACCTAAAAACTCACTGGAACGAAACAGTCAAAATCCAATGCACACGCTCGTGCGTGTCCGACACGACACCATAGGTCATGCCACTTGGGGAGTGTCGTGTCAGACACTGCCCCAATGTGTCCAGTAAAAATCACGTGTTCTAGTGCCGTGTCCAGTGAGCAATCGGGTTCGTGCAGCAGGGGAATGAACCGGGCTCATTCCAGTGTGCACAGCAGTGTCCAACCCGAACTGCACCCGACACAGACACAAAACCACCATGGTCCCTTCACAAAAATCGAAGAGCAAACCTAGATCTACATTCATCTTCAAATAGAATTTTAAAACAGCAAAATTAATCTCTTAGGGGCATTTCGTCGAACACCCTATATTCATGACTGATACGTGTCCGATACGGACACGTAATGGATCCAAAACCTAGGATTTGCCTATCCTACAGTTATGTTAGGGCTAGGACATTCCTAAAATGATTTTAAACAGGATTTATATGGAGTATTCAAGGTTATACCTATTGATGAACAAGCTCTCACAAAAACCCAATAAAATAATTCCTCTAGCCACCCAAAATCTCACAAATTGTTGCTTTCTGCAAACAATCCATACCAGTAGCAAGAAGAAGGATTTTAGGTTCTAATGCAATTGGTTTGGGGAAGAAAGGAATTAAAATAAATTTTATATGAATTTTGGAAGATAGAACTCACCTCTTTCTAAAACCTTGATTAAACCCTAAGAAAGAGGCTAGCCCTAATTTCTAGGAGAGGTTTTATAGGGGGAATCCCTAGGTTAACCCCTAGTGGCCGACCATGATGGCTAGGTTAGGGGGTTTGGCTAGCTTAGGTTGAGCCTTCTAAGGTTCAAGTCATGATCATGACTTATGACTTCACAAGTCATAACTTAACCAATCTAATTCCAATCTACCCCAAACTAATTCTAATGGACTTGAATTCACTAACTTAGGTCATACTAGGGTTTCTTAACCTATCCAAGATGTCCTGACCTAGGTTAGCCTATAGGGCAGTCTCCTAGTCAACACCATTCAATATCTAAAACTAGCACCAAACAATTATACTAAAAATCACCTAAAAATCACATTAATTATAATTAATAATAATAATCCCAAATTAATTCCAAAATTTTGAAAATGACCAAAATACCCTCAAGCTAGAAAAGTGGCAGTGACAAATCTACCCTCCTTAAAATAATTTCGTCCTCGAAATTGAAAGGCAAAATGCAACTGATGAGAAGGATAGAAAGTATACCTCAAGGTCCAAAAAGATAAGGGTACCGCTCGCGCATCTCATCCTCCCGCTCCCAGGTAGACTCTCCTGGAGAATGATGCCTCCATGCGACGCGTACCAAAGGTATCACCTGGTTCCTCAGAACCTTCTCCCGTCGATCCAGAATCTCCACTGGCTGCTCTGGATAGCTGAGAGAAGGCCCAACCTCTATCTCTGAATGATCGAGCACATGGCTAGGGTCAGCCACGTACCGTCTCAACTGTGATACATGAAATACATTATGGACCCCCACTAGTACAGGCGGCAAGTCTAGCCTGTATGCAACGTCATCGACTCTTCCACTGATAACGAAAGGGCCGATGAAGCGCAGGCTAAGCTTCCCGCCTCCACCAAAACGTATCGTACTACGAGTCGGAGATATCCTCAAGAAAACATGGTCTCCGACCTAATCATAAGCAAGGTCTCAATTAATATAATAAACAACATGATCAAAAAATCACAACAAGGAAACCTAAATCTAATCCTACTCTAATCTGTACCTCAAACTCCAAGGGCCTCCGGTGGCTATCGGCCCAGTGCCGATGTCTGTCCTGCGCCACACGAAGTTTGTCCCTGTTAAGCTTCACCTTCTCGACCGCATCAACAACCATCTCTGGCCCCAGTAAAGCTCGCTCACCAACATCATCCCAGGATAAGGGTGTACGGCACCTACGCCCGTACAGAGCCTCAAAAGGTGACATCTCAATGCTGGCCTGGAAACTATTGATGTAGGCAAACTCCACCAAATGAAGATGATCCTCCCAGGAACCTCCAAAGTCCAGGACTCACGTCCGCAGCATATCCTCAAGGGTCTGAATAGTCTGCTCTGACTGTCCGTCCGTCTGGGGGTGGTATGCAGTACTAAACTTGAGCTGAGTGCCCAAGCTGGTCTGCAGACTCCTCCAGAAATGGGAAGTAAAACGGCTATCCCGATCTGAGACGATGCTGACCGAAACTCCTTGGATCCTGACTATCTGTCGCATATACATCTCCGCCAGCCTCTCTGTAGACGTACCCACCTTGAATGGCAAGAAGTGGGCCGATTTGGTCAACCTATCAACGATGACCCAAATCGCGTCTTTCCCTCCTGGAGTACGCGACAATCCTGAAACGAAGTCCATAGTAATATGCTCCCATTTCCACTCGGAAATGGACAGCGGCTGTAACAATCCACCGGGCCTTTGTCTCTCTGCCTTGATCTGCTGACAGACCAAACACCTAGTCACGAAACAAGCCACCTCCCGCTTCATTCCTGACCACCATACATGCTTCCGCAGATCCGCAGATCTCGGTACATCTTGTTGGCACCCGGGTGTATAGAGTACTGAGATCTGTGGGCCTCCTGCATAACCTGCTCTCTGAGATCTTCGCTGGGCACACATAATCTAGAACCGTGCCTCAAGGTACCATCCTCTGCAAGTAAAAACTCAGCATTCCCCACTCCTATACTGATCTGCTCTCTGATACACTGCAGAGCCACATCCTCGAACTGGGCCGCCTTGATCCTGCCTATCAAGTCTGACTGAATCTGCATCCCCCATAGCTGCATCTGCACTCCAGGCACGATCACCTTAATCCCAAGGCTCTCCAAGTCTGCAAGCAAGTGCCGATCTATGGTCAAACACATGGCTGTCGGATACCTACTCAAGGCATCGGCAACCATGTTGGCCTTCCCTGGGTGATACTGAAGTAGGATGTCAAAATCCTTCATCAACTCCAGCCGTCTGCGCTGTCTCATGTTCAACTCCTTCTGAGTGAACACATACTTTAAGCTCTTGTGATCTGTGAAGATCTCCACCCTCTCACCATACAGATAATGCTTCAACAGCTTTAAAGCAAATATCACTGCTGCCAGCTCCAGGTCGTGGGTAGGGTAGTTCTTCTCATGGGGACGTAACTGCCTGGAAGCATAGGCAATCACCTTTCCGTGCTGCTGCAACACACAACCCAGCCCCTTCCCTGAAGCATCACTATAAATAGTGAATCCACCTGATCCTGAAGGCAACGTCAGAATCGGATCTGTCGTCAGCCGCTTCTTCAACTCATCAAAAGCTGCCTGACACTCCTCTGACCAAACATACTCAGCATCCTTCTGGGTCAACCATGTCAACGGCTCTGCAACCCGGGAGAAATCCTGCACGAATCTCCGATAATATCCTGCCAGCCCTAGGAAACTCCTGATCTCTGCAACTGAAGTCGACGCTGCCCATGCCTCAACTGCTACAATCTTTTTGGGGTCAACTGAGATAATATCTCCAGTCACCACATGCCCCAAGAAGTCCACCCGATCCAGGAAGAACTCACATTTGGAGAGCTTCTCGTAAAGCTGCTCCTTCCTGAGAATCTCCAGCACTATCCTCAAATGCTCCTCGTATTCCTCCTCAGTCTTAGAATATATCAAGATATCGTCAATAAACACCACCACAAACTGATCCAGATACTGGTGGAACACCTTGTTCATAAGGTTCATAAACACTGCTGGTGCATTGGTTAGCCGAAACGACATAACCAAAAACTCGAACAGTCCATACCACGTCCTGAAAGTGGTCTTGGGAATATCCTCCCCCTTCACCTTCACCTGGTGATATCCCGACCTCAGATCAATCTTGGAAAATACCCGAGCTCCGTTCAACTGGTCAAATAGATCGTCGATCCGCGGCAGTGGGTATTTGTTCTTGATCGTGAGGTTGTTGAGTGCCCTATAGTCAATACACATGCGTATTGACCCATCCTTCTTCGGCACAAACAACACTGGTGCATCCCATGGCGACGAACTCGAGCGGATGAAGCCCTTGTCCTGTAGCTCATCCACCTGCTTCTTCAGCTCCACCAGCTCGCTGTTGTTCACCCGATAGACATGCTGAGAGATGGGTTCCGCTCCTGGAACCAAGTCTATCGAAAAATCTATATCTCTGTCTGGTGGCAATCCCGGCAACTCCTCTGGGAAAACATCCATGTACTCTGCTATCAAGGGGTGTGGAATCGTCTGCTCCTCGACCGAGACTCCACAGAAGACTCCGCTGCTCTGCTCTGCCTGACGTCTGGAGTACTCGAACTCTGGCTCCCCCGGCGCTCTGAAGAGAACTCTACCCCCTCTGCAATCAATGCTGGCATGGTGCCTGCTCAACCAATCCATGCCTAGTACTATATCGTAGTTCGGCAATGGCATTACGAGCAGGCTCACCTCCAACTCACGGCCTCCCAAAACTACTCTCCGACCCTTATAAACATCACTCACGAGGATAATACCACCCCCGATCGTGATCTTGTAAGTCCTAGGCAACGATTCAGCTATGATACCATTTCTAATCACAAAAGATACTGATGTGAAGCTATGCGAAGCACCAGAATCGAATAATGCAAATACTGGAGTGGAGTCGAGAAGAATCGAACCTGCAATCAGTTCTCCTACCATCTCTGCATCCCCAGCTGCCATGGAGAAAGCTCGCCCCTGCTGGCCTCTCCTAGCCTACTGCTGGTGCTGGACGAACCTCTGCTGCTGTGTTGGCAAGGCTGGTCCCCTCTGCTGGCCTGCTAGAGCTCTGGCTCCTCCTCCCGGGCCTGCTCGTGCTATGCGGCACTCCCTCATCTGGTGGTCTGCTGAGCCACACACCATGCACAGGCCCAACCTCTTCCGGCACTCATTGAAGATGTGCCCAGGCTTCTTACAGTAGGCACAAGTGACTCCCTGTCTCTGATCCTGCTGGTGCTGTCTCGGCTGCTACTGCTGAACTGGCCTCTGCTGGATCGGCTGCGGCTGAAACTGCCTCAGTTGCTGATGCTGAAAGTGGGGCCTCTTGGCCTGGCCCACGCTGCTGCTGCCTCTAACTGGGTCTCTCCCCCTCTTGAGCCTAAGCTCAAGGTCATCCTCAGCCAACAAGGCTCCCGTCAAGATCTCCTCGAACGTAGCATCTCTGCTGCCCTTGGTCAGGGACTTGACCTCCTTGACCAGACCCTTCCGGAACCTCTGGGCCTTCGCCGTCTCGCTCAAACCCTCTACAAACCTGCCGAGATGACCAAACTCTCCAGCATACTCCTCTACTGAGAGGCTCCCCTGGACCAAGCTCTCAAACTGCGACTCTAAGGCTCTGACTGCTGAATCTGGAAAGAACTTCTTCTTGAAGAAGCCCCTGAATTGCTCCCAAGTCTGCCCTGGTACCCCCACCCTAGGGACTGACTGATACCAGGTACGAGCAAGATCTCGCATCCGGCTAGCTGCGGCCTCGATCTGAAGGTCTGCTGGGATCCTGGTTAAGCAGAAGATCTCCTCTATATGCTCGATCCATTCATCGGCATATAGGATCTCCTCTGTCCCTAGAAAGTCTCTGGGGCTCATCTTCTGAAACTGTTCGATCCCCGGTGTCCTTAGCTGTTGCACCACTGGTCGAGCTGCGGCTGTCGTGACGGCCAAATCCATGCCTCTATCCTGTCGAGTCTGCTGTCGGTCCATGAACTGCTGGAAATATGCGAACATCTTAGCTGCGTCCACGTGTCCTGGAGGCGGTGGCGGCTGGAAGGGATCCTCTGGAATGACCGGGTCCTGCTTCCCAGTCGGTGGATGTATACCCCCTGCTGCGGCTGCCGAGGTCTCAACACGAGCTAAGGTGGCAGGAGCTGCAGTCCCCTGGCCTCGCCGTGCTGGCTAAGAGGTAGCAGTCCCCTCTATAGCATCCTCATGAATGGCACGCTGCGATCTAGTCTCTACCATCCTGAAGGTAGACAAACAAGAGTATCAATTTCTGAGAAAGAAGCGAAACAACAAAGGCGAACAATTATAATTCAAAGGATCAGCTGACAAAGGATTTAGATGGCAATAAAAGAAATTTTCCTAAAGTGATTGAGTATCTTAAAATTAATGTCCTATATCCTACTGCAGGCTGTAGTGATACTCTAATTCGAATATCACTACACTTCTAATCTAGACCTGCACGAGCTACCACAAAAAATGTGTCACGACCCGTACCCTAGAGTAAGGGCACGAGACGTGGGTACGTCCAGCCTACACCGCAGTGTCGACGGTAGAACGCTGTCCTAGGTCACAACATCTAACAATATATCTCTAAGCAGTTTATACTCCCCGAATGGGGGTGACATAGCAGTAAAACTCAATCACAACTAAGGAAGAGATAGCACGATATGAAATAGAACTCAAGAAAATAAATAGATAAAATAGTCTAAGATAATCCCAGCAATATCTAGAAGTACATGGTCTCAGATACAGAATGAAAGAATATATACAACTCTGAACTCCAAATAAAGTCTAGCTAAAACATGTCTCATGACTGCATAAAGTAAGATAAGCCTAACTAATCTAGTCTAGGCAATCGGGGTGATATCCTCAACTAGAGCTGGGTCCTTCTGAGGGTCCAGCTCGCAGGTGTCATCTAAGGCTGCCCCGTAGTAAGTGTCCAGGCAAGCCTCCTCCTCGTCCTCTGTAATATTTTCAACAGGTCCAGTCAGGACAGGAGCGAGTACGGTACATCTCAACAGTTCATAGCAGGTTAGAAGATATAATCATGCAGTAAAGTAAGATACAAGTTCTGAAAGAAGTGCAGTATGTAAACAGAGAGAGAAAACTGTAATAGAAATATCTACTATAAATAGAGAACTATCATGTGACTAGTGCGTCAGAGTATAATATAGACATGTAAATGGCATAGGAGATTCTGATAAGACACTATAGAAGAGATTCTGATAAGATACTACTTGGGTATTATTCACATGTCCATTTCTACTCCCCCGTACCCCCAATCAATACACAAGGATCCAGCCAGGTTATGTTATGATTCCATGCAAGGCTCCGAAGGGTGTTACATGGATGCGCATAAATGGGTAATTCTAGGAGATTCTAGGATACCCAGTGAATAGGATAAGAGATTCTAGGAGACTCTGCAATCATAAGAGTATATGTCGCAAGTGATCAAAGAACCAGTGAAGCATAGTGATACGCCATGTAAGTGAAACGCACAGAACATGAAGTACCCGATGCTCCCTAAGGATAACATCTCAAGAAGGGATCCATATAGTACCAATCCGTGTGACCATCGTGACAGTACAAGTAAAGTAATCTACTGTAGGAAATAATTCTAAGCAGGATATGAAATAATCAGAGAATGTACTCGCCTGTATCTGAGTGTCCAATATAAAACGTACTGTCCAAGGAGTGGTGTCTGGCTCCTAATCAGAACAGCACAAGTCACAATCAAGTCCAAAATAGTAAAATGGAGTCCTAATATGCATTCTACATGATTCTAGGTCAATCTAGGCCAAAGTCAACTCTTAGTCAACTTTGGTCAACCCTAGAAGTCAAACTAGGTCAACCAAGTCTAATTAAGTCTAAACTAGGCTATTTAGTCTACACTATCTAGCACAATCCTAACAAGGCTTTGCAAGCCAAACAAACAACCACACATCATAGGCAACCTTACATTAAATTACCTTGGCCACATTAGCTAATTTCTACATTACACATCATCCAAGTATCCATTACACCTATGTATATACAACATTATATATATAGATCCATACATTGAGTTAACATTATGTATACCTAGGCTAAGTACTATATATACATATAGATATACATCTCACAAGTACATATGTATTTATACAATACATAAACATTACACACACCACATATAAATATTCATATATAACATATATATATATACATGAGCATATGGAGAGGGAAGCATGTGTGTGTGTGTGGGAGTTGCAACTGTGACAGAAAATACAACAGTGAAGAGAGGAGAAAAGTATGTGTGTGTATACTTTGTGTGTGCAGTGAGAGATGCAAAATAGTGTGAAAAACAGTGTCAAAACAGTGTCATGTGTGTGTGTGTGTGGTGTTAATCTCTGGAACATAGTGTGGCAGGAATAGCATAGTGTGTGTGAGTATAATGTGCACATATAGTGTATGGCAGCAACCCAAGTAAACCCAGCTATCAACTACCATTCCATTTAAATTTTGTTCATTACATAAAAACAAATCTCATTCGAAACCAATTCCTCAGTTTTTTTCCAAATCCCCATTCACAGTGTACACCAAGGTTAACATATAAACCTATGTTAATAAAACATGTTCTCAGTTTTCAAAAAACAAAACTCAAATTTTATCCATACATTCTAAGATTCTATCCATACATTCTCAGATTTTCTGAGAATGTAGCTTCAGTTCTGGTTTTCCCCATCCCATTTTGAACTCAAATCAATGCCAATTCACCCAAAATTCAACAATCTAATAGATCACATATAGATTAACAAAATTAGGAAGTAAAACATGTAGAGAATTGCATTCATATAGGTTAAAAACATTGACAAAGTTAACCAAAAAAAACTGGAAATAACTGACATGTTCGTATCAGTCCCAACTTGGGTATTGAAGGAAACATTTACAAAAGTTAATTAAAATGAACTAATATTGGTTGGTAAAAGAAGTACAAAGTGTGCACGTGTTATACATGTGGTTCGTGTCCCGACACAGTGTGACACGAAGTGTCCAACACGAAATAACCAAGAACCAAACACATCCAGTGCAACAGAAACCCAGTCCACAGTGTTGTGTTCACGCCTGTCGTGTGCACGACATGACACGAATTGGGTCTAGTCCCTTTGCAGGGTGGTTCGCCTAGGGTCCCCCTAGGTTTGTGTTACCCTGATTTGGGTCGATATGTCCTGTGTCGTGACTGAATCCGTCGTGTCAGAACCTAAAAACTCACTGGAACGAAACAGTCAAAATCCAATGCACACGCTCGTGCGTGTCCGACACGACACCATAGGTCATGCCACTTAGGGAGTGTCGTGTCAGACGCTGCCCCAATGTGTCCAGTGAAAATTACGTGTTCTAGTGCCGTATCCAGTGAGCAATCGGGTTCGTGTAGCAGGGGAATGAACCGGGCTCATTCCAGTGTGCACAACAGTGTCCAACCCGAACTGCACCCGACACAGACACAAAACCACCATGGTCCCTTCACAAAAATCGAAGAGCAAACCTAGATCTAAATTCCTCTTCAAATAGAATTTTAAAGCATCAAAATTAATCTCTTAGGGGCATTTCGTCGAACACCCTATATTCATGACTGATACGTGTCCGATACGGACACGTAATGGATCCAAAACCTAGGGTTTGCCTATCCTACAGTTAGGTTAGGGCAAGGGCATTCCTAAAATGATTATAAACATAATTTATATGGAGTATTCAAGGTTATACCTATTGATGAACAAGCTCTCACAAAAACCCAATGAAATGATTCCTCTAGCCACCCAAAATCTCACAAATTGTTGCTTCCCTGCAAACAATCCATACCAGCAGCAAGAAGAAGGATTTTAGGTCCTAATGCAATTAGTTTGGGGAAGAAAGGAATTAAAATGAATTTTATATGAATTTTGGAAGATGGAACTCACCTCTTTCTAAAACCTTGAATAAACCCTAAGAAAGAGGCTAGCCCTAATTTCTAGGAGAGGTTTTATAGGGGGAATCCCTAGGTTAACCCCTAGTGGCCGGCCATGATGGCTAGGTTAGGGTTTGGCTAGCTTAGGTTGAGCCTTCTAAGGTTCAAGTCATGATCATGACTTATGACTTCACAAGTCATAACTTAACCAATCTAATTCCAATCTACCCCAAACTAATTCTAATGGACTTGAATTTACTAACTTAGGTCATACTAGGGTTTCTTAACCTAACCAAGATGTCCTGACCTAGGTTAGCCTATAGGGCAGTCTCCTAGTCAACACCAGTCAATATCTAAAACTAGCACCAAACAATTATACTAAAAATCACCTAAAAATCACATTAATTATAATTAATAATAATAATCCCAAATTAATTCCAAAATTTTGAAAATGACCAAAATACCCTCAAGCTAGAAAAGTGGCAGTGACACAAGCACGGTCTTACAAGTTCTACGTGTCACGCTCCAGAACCAGAATACTGGAGAGCGGGGGAATGACTCAGCCAGCTACGTATTATGGGTAGATGAATACCGTATAATACGATCAATGTTGTCTAACCAGACGAGGGGGTACATACTACATGAAAGTCTTACTATGGTTACTCCATATCTATTGTCTCAATCGTTCAAACAAGAAACAGTAATAGAGAACATGTAAGATAAAGCAGTAAGGCGTCCCATATGCTTAAATCAAAATGTTTTTGATATCTGGCTTTACAAAACATAGCCAGAAGATTTGGCAAGTATACACAATTGTTAGCAGCTGCAGTCTGACTTAGTTACAATTATGTAAAGGTAAGTACAAGACAATCCGACTAACATGTCGGTGCCAAACGGCTAAGTATAAAGTAAATAACAAAACGAGCGGTGGAGTAAGGAACCCACTCGAGTCCTCCTGCGATCATTCCTCTAGTATTGACCATCTTGGAGGTGGAAGTAAGCTGAGTCCTCGGGAACCGGCTCTAAATCTGGCCATGCAAAACCAGAGAGATTAGACCTCTAATAGCAAGTACCACAAGGAAGCACGATATGAAGGATTAAACCAGTAAGTAAGAGGATATAATAATAGATCTCTGCTTTCCACTAGGATTTACATAACATCACGACACTTCGAACCAACCTCCCAACCAAACAAGGACAAAAGTTGGCCCGTCATGTCCTGACATTCTGATCATCTCAGTTAGGCAACAGAGTAGGTACAGTACACAAACAAATCATCTTGAAAGGCCAATCAACTCCTGCGACTTGCTATTGTGAGTCCCAAGTTATCCTGGAATTATGCAATAAAGATTCCTCAGTTCTTACTATGTGCGAGCAAGGCTAGTCTATCCAGTAAATCAATTGCGCCAATCATGAATTAGACGAGTCCCAGCGGGACGCCCATCATCAATATACAATATACAATAATAATATAAGCAGATACCGCTCCCTGCCCGTGTGGCAGGTTTATAGTATCTGTGGGAACCAGCCGGCCTGTCTGGCACTAATAGTCCCGAAGAGGGCTGCCATGTAAGAAATCGGGAATCCATTCTCTCCATGCCATCATTATTTTATTTGACTTAATAATCTCTACGTTGAGTGAAGTTCCATGCCGTGGATCATGGTCATTCAAAATGAGTACTTCCGTACAAAGTACGATATGCCCGCTCTACAACAATACCCATGCGGTTAGGTTGTAGGTCTTACATAGCATAATGCAACAATTAAAACTAACCACGAAATAATTATGCCTTGACCATAAAGTACATATGCTGCTCTGTAGAGAAATAAATAAATTGAAGCCTGCACATGCCTGTATGTCAATATTCGGGATCGGCTAATCGATTACAATACTTCATAACATGAACGTGTCTCATTCATTTAATTCAATAAGACGACTAGCCAGTCTCTTAGTTCCAACTTAGGAACGCATGATCAATTTTAGTCAAGATAACCATCGTCATCAATGGTGACAAGGCATGAAAGTCAATTAGTATTAAATAGGGTCGAGTCTATAACTCTCAGGGTTAAGTTCCAGCCTTACTGGGTATCCATAAACCAGTCAAGACACAAGGCACGTTCTACACAACCAATTGTATCAAAAATATTAACATGCTAATAAAAAGGCGTAAGGATATAATAGGAGAATTATCATGCCACCATAAAATGAATAAATTATAGAGCAAATAGAAACACTCAGGTTAGATTACACCAAGTCTATGCTAAGGCCAACAAGTCACGCCAAGTTTAGTTGGTAAGAGTGAGCGTATAGAGTGATTCACGCTGGTACGCACAGCGTGAGCGTGAAGAGTAACTCACGCACGCACAGCGTGAGCGTGAAAAGTAATTCACGCACGCACAGTGTGAGCATGAAAAGTAATTCACGCACAGTGAGCATGAAAAGTAATTCACCCACGCACAGCGTGAGCGTGAAAAGTAATTCACGTACGCACAGCGTGAGCGTGAAAAGTAACTCACGCACGCACAGCATGAGTGTGAAAAGTAATTCACACACGCACGCAAGGACGTGTGCGTAACTCAAAATTCACGCTGGCACGTAAAGACGTGAGCGTGACTCAAAATTCACGCTGACACGTAAAGACGTGAGCGTAACTCAAATGTCACGCTGGCACGTAAAGACTTGAGCGTAACTCGAAATTCACGCTGACACGTAAAGACGTGAGCTAAACTAAAAATGTCACGCTGGCATGTAAAGACGTGAGCGTAACTCAAATGTCACGCTGATACGCAAGAACATGAGCGTGACTAAATCTTCCGAACTCCAATCTTATGGAACCTTCGTTCCAAGCCAGAAACGAGGTTCCCATGGTTCAAAATGGTGTAGAATGAGGAGCTCCACCACACGAACCATCTACTTTCGAAAACATGCCAGTTTAGTGGATCAAAACCCATGGACAACCGAGAATACAACAATTTGGATCTAGAAGAAACAAGCCAAAGAAATCAAAAATGCTAAGTACTAAACTCTCTTAGAATCATGAGAGGAAGAATAATGAACCATAAAAATGGTTCTCAAGTGGAAAGCAAGATGCACTTGCCTGCTGTTGGTAGGTGGAGAGAGTGATGAGGAAGAAGAAGAAGAAGAAGGAGAGTTTATGAAGAGAGAGAAGGGGATGGGGGCTTTAAATGGGAAAGGTGGTGGTAGGTGGGGGTTTGTGGGGGTTCGGTTCATGTGAACCACCATGAACCCGAGAAAAACCAACCTAGGCCGAACCTAAAATAAGACTAAAACAGAGAATAAAAGCAGGAAGAAAAATACAGCTAATTAATTAACATAAAATTAAAAGAATTTTAATTACAGGATAATACATGATAAATACTAAATAAATCTATATATGAGTTGTACATGCATAAAAATACGCATTCTGGGAACGGGGAGTGACATCTCTACCCACCTTAGAAAAATTTCGTCCTCGGAATTTCAAATCCAAGCAGGTAGAAATATCGAAGCTAAACTAATACAAGCAATTCTAGTAAGCAAGCAATCATTTTTCCTTTTTTTACCATATCAAAAGCAAGTACTATATATGTAAATTCATCAATCTACGATATCAAGTAGCTCTACCCACAAGGTGATAAGCATGAAGAATCAGGACAATCAAGGTATACAGAAAGAGATATACCTTGTGAGTCAAACAAGTGTGGATACCGTGATCGGATATCATCCTCACGTTCCCATGTTGACTCTTCCAAGGAGTGATGACCCTAAGCAACACGGACAAGAATAATTGTTCGGTTCTTAAGTATCTTCTCTCTTCGGTCCAAAATGGACACAGGCTGTTCCTCGTAAGACAGGTTGGTACCAACAACCAGCTCAGAATGATCGAGGATATGGCTTGGGTCCGATACATACCTACGTAATTGAGACACATGAAACACGTCATGCACCTCTCGTAACGAAAGTGGGAGGGATAAACGATAAGCAACATCGCCTATCCGATCAAGGATAACAAATGGGCCCATGTACCGCGGACTCAATTTCCCGCGAACGCCAAATCTAATAACCCCACGAGTAGGTGAGATCCACAAGAATACGTGGTCCCTAACAGAGAACTCTAACGACCTACGATGCTGGTCCGCCCATTGACGATGCCGGTCCTGCGCAACTCGAAGTCGCTCTCTAATTCCCTTAACCACTTCAACCGTCTGAATAATTATTTCTGGGCCTAACATCTTCCTCTCTCCGATATCATCCCATGCAAGCGGCGACCTGCACTTCTTGCCATATAGTGCTTCGAATGGTGCCATCTGGATACTGGCTTGATAACTATTGTTGTATGAAAACTCGACTAAGTGCAGGTGACTCTCCCAAGACCCTCCAAAATCTAGAGTGCAAGCTCGTAACATATCTTCTAAAGTTTGAATCGTTCTTTCTGATTGCCCATCCATCTGCGGATGGTAGGCCGTGCTAAATCTTAACTTGGTACCCAGACTATGATGTAAGCTCTTCCAGAAATGTGATATAAAGCGGGTATCTCGATCCGACACAATACTGACAGGGACTCCATGCTGCCTGACTATCTGTTGCATATACAACTCTGCCAACTTTTATGTAGATTGCCCTACTCTGAAAGGAAGAAAGTGTGCTATCTTTGTAAGTCGGTCCACTATTACCCAAATAGCGTCCTTACCACTTGGTGATCTCGGTAAACCGGTCACAAAGTCCATTGTAATATGCTCCCATTTCCATTCTGGAATAGGAAGCGGTTGCAATAACCCAGCTGGCCTATGCTATTCTGCCTTCACTTGTTGACATACCAAGCAACAGGAAACAAATCTAGCTCACTCTCTCTTCACCCCGTTCCACCAGAAATGCTACTTGATATCTTGGTACATCTTGGTCCCTCCAGGGTGAATAGAATACTGAGAACTGTGAGCTTCTGTCATAACCTCCTGTCTGATATCTCCACTAGGCACACATAGACGTGATCCAAACCTAAGTATACCATCTTCATGAATTCTCATCTCCTTCCTGAGTCCTGACTCACATTCTGCCCTAAGCTTCTGAATCCTTGGGTCTTGTGCCTGAGCTGCCTTGATTCTGCCTACCAAGTCGGATTGAACTTGTAGACTTGTTAGAACTCCTACATCACTAGGAAGTATAACTTCGATGCCCATCTCCTGAAGGTCTTCTAAGATATGCCTCTGTGTTGTCAACATAAATGCGTCGCCTCTTCTGCTAAGAGCGTCTGCTACTACATTAGCCTTGCCTGGATGATACTGAAGCTCCACGTCATAATCCTTGATCAACTCCAGCCATCTTCTCTGCCTCATGTTTAGTTCCTTCTGAGTAAAGATGTACTTCAGACTTTTATGGTCTGTGTACATGTCCACTCGGTCACCATATAAGTAATGTCTCTATAGCTTCAGAGCAAACACTACTGCCGCTAACTCCAAATCATGAGTTGGGTAATTCTTCTCGTGGTCCCGAAGCTGCCTAGATGCATATGCTATCACCTTCCCATGTTGCATAAGGACACATCCAAGTCCTTTACCTGACGCATCACAATATACTGTAAAACCTCCGGGTCCAACTGGCAATATAAGAATAGGTGCTGATATCAACTTCTGCTTCAAAGTCTCGAATGATGCCTGATATTCTGCCGACCAAACGAATGGTACATTCTTCTGGGTCAAGCGGGTCATGGGTGCTGAAAGCATTGCAAAGTCTGACACAAACCTTCTGTATTATCCTGCCAATCCTAAGAAACTCCGTACATCTGCTACGGTCTTGGGTATTGGCCAACTTTCTACTGCTTTTATCTTCTTGGGATCTACTGCTACTCCAGCTCCTGATATGATGTGACCCAAAAACGAAATGTGATCCGACCAAAACTCACACTTGCTGAGCTTGGCATACAACTGGTTCTCTCTCAAAACCTGTAACACTTTTCTGAGGTGGTCTTCATGCTCCTCTTCACTAGCAGAGTATACGAGTATGTCGTCAAGAAACACAATGACAAACTGGTCTAAGTATGGCATAAAGATGCGATTCATCAAATCCATGAATATTGCTGGAGCATTGGTCAAACTAAACGGCATTACTAAGAATTCATAATGCCCATACTTCGACCTGAATGCTGTCTTGGGAATATCTTCCTTCCGAACCCTCACCTGATGGTACCCTGAACGAAGATCTATCTTGGAGAAAACTCTAGCTTTGCTCAACTGATCAAATAAGTCATCGATCCTGGGTAATGGGTACTTGTTCTTCACTGTTGCCGTATTAAGCTTCCTGTAGTCAATGTACAATCTGGATGACCCATCATTCTTCTCCACAAGTGCCACTGGTGCTGCCCACGGTGATATGCTAGCTTGGATGAACTTCTTCTCCTTCAGTTCCTCTATGTGCTGATATACCTTGGCCTGCTCTGAATCCGCCATTCTGTAAACTCGATCTGATATCGGTTTAGTTCCAGGCACCAATTCTATACTGAACCCAATATCTCTAACCGGTGGTAGACCTGGGAGTTCTTCAGGAAATACGTCTAGAAACTCTTCAACTACCTTCGGAACCTGAACTTCTTCCATTGCCGTTACTACTCCCTGCTCTTGTGGAGTTGCCCCTGTTCTGACTAAGGTGAACTGCTTCATGCCTGGAATATCAAAAAACACACTCCCTCTACGACAATCTATTGTCGCATGACTGTCTTTCAGCCAGTCTATGCCTAAGATAACGTCGAAATTTTCAACAGGAAATTCTATCAACCGGGCGGGTAAGGAATGCCCGCAAACTACAACGCTACATGCTAAAATAACTCTACTAACTCCTACGAGCCTATTACCAGTGAGTATATTCAACCTTCCTGGCAATGCCTCGAACTCCATTCCTAGTCGTGCCACAAATTGTGCAGATATAAATGAATGGGATGCTCCCGAATCAAACAATGCTACTGCGGAATATGAGGCGACGAGAATGTTACCTGCCACAATATCTCCCAATGCCAATGTCTCCTCCAAGGACAGAGTGAATGCTTGCCCTCGACCTCCTTGCTGGTTTCCATGCTGCGGTCTAGCCTGATGTTGCTGCTGGCCCCTTCCTTGATGATGCTGGGGTGGTCTATGCTGGTGTTGCTGCCTCGGCGACCCCTGCTACCGAAACATCTGAGCCTGCGGCATTAACGGACGCTGTGCCAACGGCCTTACTGCCGCCGCTGGTCCTCGATACTGGCCTGCCCCTGGTGCTGGCAGAGCAGGAAACTGTTGCCCTGGTCCTCCTGACCTCGAATTCATGGGACATGTGGTAACCCGATGGTCTGGATTTCCACATATCAGACACAGTCCATTCAATGTCCGACACACATCTCTAGTGTGTCCTACCTTCCCACAATAAGTACAGTCCGTCGGGGGTTGCTGGTTCTTCCTCTGTTGCTGTTGCTGCTGTCTTGGTGGTGCTGGTCCTCGTATCGCCATATCGTGGATACGAATGCCAGTAGATGGTGCTGTTGTTTGGGGCGCTGCTCCCCCTTCTCCTTTAACCTGGCTGTGGGATCTCTTCTGACCCCCAGTCCTTGTCGTAAGCCTCTGAATGGTGATCTCATGCCTTCGAGTTGCCGTCAATACTTCGTCAAAAGTTTGGTAATTGTGCCCCTCTATCAATTGTAAGAGTTCAAGATGAAACCCTTGCTGAAACCTCATGGCCCTCTGGCTCTCTGTTGCTACCATCTCTGGGGCGAATCTACTCAATCTGCAGAACTCCGCTGCATAAGCATCTACAGTCTTGCCGGCCTACCTGAGGTTAATAAACTTCAGTTGTAGCTCAAACCGTGCCACAACTCCATAGTACTTGGTCTTGAATCTTACAGTGAAATCGTCCCAAGCTACAGGACGTCTGATGCCCACTTTCTCTGATTCCCACCAATCACGTGCGAGATCCTGAAGTAACAACTTCACTAGATCCACACGTTCTTCTGCCGGTACCTTAGCTGCTGTCAGAATAGCCTCAATATCCTTAAGCCTTGTATCTGCTGAGATGGCATCCTCCGTGTCCTCGAAACGGCGGGGGTTGTACTTGCAAAAGCTGGCTGATGCTCCTGAATCAGTCCTCATTCCTCTTTCCAAAGCTGTCTACAATCCTTGGTTGAGCAACACATTCTGCTCTTGTAGCTGAGTGTGCATGCGTTGCTGGGCCAACATCTGATGTTGCTGAGTAGCCATCATTCCTCTCATGATCTCCAGAAGGGCTGGTGTGTCCACTTGGGTAGGTGGAACTATGGGTGGTATTGGAACTTCCGGATACTGCGGTTCAGCTGCTGGTTCTACTATCACTTCTTCTTGGATAGTCTCCTGAGGGGAGACTGGCCCTTGTTGCTGACCAACCTGGTCATGTTGCCCATGTTGCCCCTGCTGTTGTCCAGATCTGACCGATACGGACGAAGTGCCCCTAAGAAGAGGGACAAGAGAACAATCAAACAACTGGACATGAAGGATCAATGAAGTCAAAGGATACCGGAATGTCAAGCAAGGATTGAGAATAACGAATCATGAGATCAAGGGGGGGAACAAGTACGATTGAGACATCATATAAATCAAAACACCCCACAAGTCTGAAATCAGACCTGCATGGGCCACCACTTAAACCTTGTCACGCCCCAGAACCAGAATACTGGAGAGCGGGGGAATGACTCAGCCAGCTACGTATTACGGGTAGATGAATACCGTATAATACGATCAATGCTGTCTAACCAGACGAGGGGGTGCATACTACATGAAAGTCTTACTATGGTCACTCCACATCTATTGTCTCAATCGTTCAAACAAAAAATAGTAATAGGGAACATGTAAGATAAAGCAGTAAGACGTCCCATACGCTTAAATCAAAATGTTCTTGATATCTGGCTTTACAAAATATAGCCAGAAGATTTGGCAAGTATACACAATTGTTAGCAGCTGCAGTCTGACTTAGTTACAATTATGTAAAGGTAAGTACAAGACAATCCGACTAACATGTCGGTGCCAAACGACTAAGTATAAAGTAAATAACAAAATAAGCGGTGGAGTAAGGAACCCACTCGAGTCCTCCTGCGATCATTCCTCTAGTATTGACCATCTTGGAGGTGGAAGTAAGCTGAGTCCTCGGGAACCGGCTCTAAATCTGGCCATACAAAACCGGAGAGGTTAGACCTCTAATAGCAAGTACCATAAGGAAGCACGATATGAAGGATTAAACCAGTAAGTAAGAGGATATAATAATAGATCTCTGCTTTCCACTAGGATTTACATAACATCATGACACTTCGAACCAACCTCCCAACCAAACAAGGACAAAAGTTGGCCCGTCATGTCCTGACATTCTGATCATCTCAGTTAGGCAACAGAGTAGGTACAGTACACAAACAAATCATCTTGAACGACCAATCAACTCCTACGGCTTGCTATTGTGAGTCCCAAGTTATCCTGGAATTATACAATAAAGATTCCTCAGTTCTTACTATGTGCGAGCAAGGCTAGTCTATCCAGTCAATCAATTGTGCCAATCATGAATTAGACGAGTCCCAGCGGGACGTCCGTCATCAATATACAATATACAATAATAACATAAGCAGATACCGCTCCCTGCCCGTGTGGCAGGTTAACAGTATCTGTGGGAACCAGTCGGCCTGTCGGGCACTAATAGTCCCGAAGAGGGCTGCTATGTAAGAACTTGAGAATCCATTCTCTCCATGCCATCATTATTTTATTTGACTTAATAATCTCTACGTTGAGTGAAGTTCCATGCCGTGGATCATGGTCATTCAGAATGAGTACTTCCGTACAAAGTACGATATGCCCGACTCTACAACAATACCCGTGCGGTTAGGTCACTACACCAAAAATGATAATTTGAAACATTTAGCATTTTGGACTTTGGAACGGTATATATGAGTTCCTAGACCTTGGAACACTTGTTATCAGTTCCAAACTGCTAAAATGTTTCTAAATTAATTTACTTAAATTTAGACTTTTTTAAAATTTTTGAAACAGTCAATAAATGTTCTTATTTATGTTCAATCTCGTACTTTGATAATAAAAATGTTCCATTTGGCATACAAACTCCCCCATCCCCCCCTACCCCACCCCACCCCAACCAAACACCCAACTACCTCTGATTGCGAAGGGAAAAACTTTCAATTATCTTCGCACTCATTTTTCATTTTTCATGTTTCCCTCTCTTTCCCTTCTCTCTCTATCATTTTTCCTAATCCTCTTATTTTAGGTCAACTTTTCCCCCTCCCTCCGCTCGAAATTCGATGCAGCACCTCGACCAGCGAACCAAACGCCGAAGCGATGATGACTGCGTCGACCTCCTTCTCAGTGAGTGCGTCACGTCCTCTCCCCTTCGGTACAAACGAGAGCATAGGGGTGAAAGTGTTGATGTCGGTGATCCAGTACTCGGTCTTAGGGGCCTGGGAGAAGTTGGGGTGATGGTATTGTTGTCGATGGTGCGGAAGAGTACGTCGATGTTCATGGGGCCGAGGGTGGAGAGGGAGTAGGCGGAGGACTGTCGGGTGGAGAGGGAGTAGGCGGAGGACTGTCGGGTGAACTAGGAGTTCATGTACAACGCCGATGACGCCATCACTCTCGAGGAAACCATTGAAATGGAAGGTATTCCATGTGAGATCTTATTTCCCAATTCTTGAAAGTGTTACTGAAGTTATTCGTGTAAATTTTTCTTTCGGGTTTTGCTCTTTTTTTGTATTTTCTTCATGTGATTGTTGAATATTTATTGGAGGAGGAGGAGGTGTTTGAGACACCAAGGTCGCATCCCCAAATCATGTCGACCGCTTCACACTCGAGCAACGAATCGATCCCGAGGTTCCCGAGGACGATGGGGAGGTCGTTGTCGTCGATGGATATGTTGGTGTCGCTATAGAGAATCTGGTGTGCGTAGAAGGAATTTTTGCTGGCGAGGAGGAACATATCCATCATCCCATCTAGTTTGTACACACAAGCTATTTGTTGAAATGCATAAGTAGGCTAAAATTGGCTAGCTTATGCGATCTTATTCATTTTGATGTGATAGAAACCTGCTTAATGATCTTTGTTTAAGCTTGTGCAGATGATACTTGGCTACTTCTTCAGTTAGCTTATTAAGCAAAATAACTATAGCTTAGAAGATTGAGAACTTATCTAAAAATTAAAAATATATGAATTTCCTTCGATAATTGAAACTCTTGGATGTACAACTTTATAGTCTAGAAAGAGGAACATATGATATTATGACTATTACTTCCTCTTTCCTATGCTAAACATGTAAGGTTCTTGTTTGCAGGCTATTTCATTTTTCTCTAAAGCTTAACTTTAAAACTAGGAGATCCAGTCATTCTGAGCAACCAGAGTATTTCTTTTTGTGAGTTTTTCCAGTGTGGCTGCTTAATTTCTTTCATGTTGGTTGCAGACTTGTTGTTTTTGAATATGGATACACTTATTGCTCTTGAACTTGCATCAAAGAACATGTTATGTTCTTGCCTACTTATTTTATGTTACTACTGCAGCACCAGTCAATTTCTTAATGAACGATATGCAAGTAACGTTGATCATCATGTATTGAATGGGCTAGAGCCTACAACACATACTGAGATGTGCCTTTTGTTTACTTTTTAACACTCCTAATATGTAAATGCTAAGAGAAAATACTGTACCCTAGGACCACACTTTAAAATCATTCTAATATACATTGAGATAATCTATTCAGCTTGTACTAAAGGATTCGGAGAAATTACTGAAAGTTCGGAGCAACTCACCAAAATAATACTTATTGAAGGCTAATATACATTGAGATAATCTGTTTGTGCATGTATTTATATCTATGTACTTATGTATTGCTTTATGTTTGGGTCTATATATAATGCATTATCAATGATCTTTATTTATGGTTAATATTTGTAATTAATCTTTAAATTAAGTATACGTACCAGGTTCACAGTTATATAGATGTTTTAGAAGGACACCTTATTTTTTTTTTTTCTATACATCTACATACACACATGTCCATATGCTGGTTGACTGTTTACTGTTGGACGAATATTGTTGGATTTTACCTAATACAATGTTGCTAACAGTGTGCCATTATTATTTCATCTAGCTATTGTTCTATGAGCTTATGGACATTTACATAAATTTTCTAGGCATAGATGTCTTTTGAGTATGAATAATTGTTTTGATGTTGTTTCCTTTGCCATGATTACTCAATTTTTTAATTGATTATTCATGCATAGTTATTCTATTACGACATGACTTGAATGCTATGAAGATGCAAAGGCAGCCCTACTTTTATGCCTTCTGATCGACCCCCTTCGGTAGTTCATCCTGAACATGCTATTTGTGCGTCATAATTTTTAATTATTCTATGTATTACTCAGCTTTTGCACTATGTTGTTCTTTGATATTTCATGCTAACTATTTTCTATACAATATAGCCATCTACTCCATATCATTTTACGACAACTGGAACAAATTACCTCGGGTTCACGAAATAGCTTAAGGAAGCTACAATGCTCAGATGACTTTAAACATATATTATGTCTTAATTTTTTTTTTCTTCTACCTTAAAATATCTTCCCTCAGCAATCTATCTCCTCCATCGAAGGAGCAACCCAACTCTTTGATTTTGAACTAAGCATACTTGCAAAAAATATTGGAAATAAAAACTAAAAAGTGGATTTTGACCAATCTTAATGCATATACAACTGATTTGAACCCTCATTATCAGTCTCTTGATGTTTGCATCTTGACAGGAAAATCAGTTATTAATGAAAAAAGACCCTAATGGTGGGGGTAATATAGAAACCTACTTTTGTCGACGTCATAGTATGTGTTTAGTTATAGTTTAGATATTTTGTATGGGTTGGTTGCTCCTAAGATATATTACACTCTTTGAATTTAGAAAACCATATCAGTTAAAAATTTGTGCAGCACATGATATCACATAATTCAAGAGTAACTATTTTTTCAGTTCTTATGTACTCGTTTGGAAGTTAGCTGACTCATCTATAGTGGTTTCACGTAATTCTTTTTCATTAATTGGTGTATGAAATAGGTTTCATTGTCAACTAAAGCTGAAGATGCATTAGAACATAGTATACTAAAAAATTCAGAAGGAAATATTATCTACAACTGGGCATCAATGGATATTGATCGAGAAGAGAATTTTGGTCAATGTCTGATATTCTGAATGCTTTTTTAGGATACTCTGGACCTTTCAGTTGGCTATAGGGTCGGCAAAAAGTTGTTTTTGCTGTTAGTATCCAACAAAAATAAGGGCTAGCAAAAAGCAGCAGAGGTTCCACTTGTGAAGGAGACCAGGTGAGAAGGCACTACTGGCTGCTGCTTCCAAATTTCTAATAAAAATGCTTTGCTCCCTGGACCCTGATGCTGCCTGATCTCCATCCAACAACAACCCTCCACTCGCCAGTCGCCAGTGCCACTCACCCACATCTCATTCATCTGGCTCTCATCTTTGGACCTCTGGCTCTGGTACATCACCGTTTGTGGCTCCTCTTTTATTTGGTTTTTCTTTAAATGGATGAAGTTCGTTAGTTCTAGATTTAGGAAAATTCAAACCCAAATCTGGTATAGCCTGGGTATCATATTAGATAAAAAAAAAGCTACATAAAAAGGGACATAAAGGCTTATTCCATTCCATGATTTCCATCTTAAGCTTTCCAGAAGAGCAATTCTTTATGCTATGATGGTAGAACCTAGTTGAGGCACTTCTTTTTGACTTTCTATAGTTTTTATATGTGTCGATATAAATAAATTTTACAATGATAACTTGTGTGTGTCGATATAAATAAGTTTTACAATGATAACTTGTAGCTTTCCATCAATACTTTATGATATAATGGTAAAACCTAGTTGAGGCACTTCTTTTTGACTTTTTGTATGTGTTTGATATAAAATACTGTTATAATGCTTTAACAGAGCATTACTTCTTACTCAGTATAAGCATAGTCCTAAATATCATGTGAAGTCTCTTATTATTTTGAATTATGTTAAAGACCTCTTCTAATAACGTCACTCTTTTTACAGTGCTATTTCATAAGATTTAGTTAAATGATATTGCAATTTTTTTTTCCTATTATATGACAAAAGGTGAGCTTTGTTAAGAACCAGTGTCCTTTCTTCTCCTGCGTACATTTTTTTCCATATGTTGTTGCTCAAGAATTTTATGAACATTTAAATTTCTATTATGCAGGTTATCCAACTCACGATCTTCATCAAAGAGGTTATTCAACATACTCTCTACCTCTTTCCATTTTTTAATTAGCTCTTCATCCATACTGTCTTTCTGCACTCCACTTAATAACTTGTCCATTTTCAGTGTTGCTATTCCATTGTTCAAAGGCCAACTTCGTCTTTCACGAGGCAATATTTCTACAATAGAACAATGATATATATTTTTAGCCGTATTAAAATCAGTAAAGTTCGTTCGAGATGTACCCATTGAATTTGATGTGAGCCCTGGACTTGATGAATCCTCGTAGATATCATCCATTGTGGTTATTGATGGTTTTCCCCCGATACGGCGCAGTAGTTGTTCAAATTTCTTTCTTTTTTTGTGGTACACTAGGGATGTTGGCCTGACTTCATCAGTAGGCTGGTCCGGGATAAAAAGGTGTCGATGGAGAGTAGGTTCTGAGATTCACTTTACTATAGTCGAGGATAAAAAGGTTGCCTTTCACATAATTGGACAAGGGAGGTTGTTGATCTTAACAATCGAATTTTATCATTATTTTGCTTGTAACCTTTGTCGACAGTTTCAGTCTAAAGGGATTAGTCATCCAAAGTCCTATATGTTTTTATGGAAGATGGAGCAGTTCTTGTTTTTTCTTCCTTTGGTAGTAGGCTCCCTTAGATGAGAGCTTGTATACTATCTTTAGTACAATTCTTTTTTCACCATGGAAGCTCCTGTGGACTACGTTTGGCACTTTACCTATAAATATAGCACATGACAGAGAAAAAGCAAAGTGATCAAACATAAAGAAAATGGATGAGAGTGCAGTAACATGTGGGCTACACCAAGGATGGCTCTGCGAATCTCAAAGGCTATCCAGTCCTTTGATCCAAGACTGACGCTGGACTGCTTGCTCCTTTGTTGTAGGTATATATTGTTCTCCTATATTTCTCACAGATGTTCTTAGTATTACTACTACACAGTTCATAGGTACTGAACTTGTGCTTGGTTGCAGTGTATAAGGTGTTTGAGAGGATGGGCTATTATGGGATGTTGACAAACCTGGTGCTCTACTTGACTAATCATATGTTATGTACATGACATACATGCATCAGATCTATGTATTATTCACGCACACTTCGACATTCTTACATGATAATTTTCTTTGCCACTGGGCTATAGAGGATATGTAGATGATGAAAAAGAACCAAAAAAAGAAGGAAGAACTTTAGTTACAAAATTAAGAGAAAGAAAATTGGATGCATTGCTAATGTCTCTGGTGGCTTTCGGTTGTCATTGATGTTGGTTCCAGTGTTGCCAAAATATGATAGGTCAAAGAGGATTACGTTTGAGAGATATATCAACGATTGGCTGAGCAAATAAAATATTTTTAGGTTCTGCTATAACTAAGAATCATGCTAACATATAGTGGTTTCTTGTCTTTCTAGCTTGAATCCAGGTTAACCCAACATTTACCATATTGGCAACATTTCGTTGGTGATTATTAATGTGTAAATTGGTTTAAGTCGGTGCATCACTCTTATACTATTTTAATTTTTCCAGGAACTAGATGTTGCAATTGTTAAGGCCACCAACCATGTCGAACTGCTGGCAAACGAGAAACATATACGCAGTGAGTCAACTTTTTTCATCCTTGTCATTTTAAGTTGGGGTGAATCTTTTTATGTTTCAGTAGTCTTCCGTGGTATGGACTATTAGTATTCGTTTTGGTTTGTACTTTCCTAGTTCTAGTTAGGCTTTGCTTACAGCAATACTTTGATGCAGCTATTTTTTAGGCTGTTCCAGCTAGAAGACCTCGAGCAGACGTTGCATATTGCATAAATGCTCTTGCTAGAAGGCTTGCCAAAACACACAACTGGGCTGTATGTTCTATTAATTACAATTGTCGAATGTTTCTCTGTTGTTTTCTACTTTTGTGAAGTTTCTCTTCGTTTAATATTTCGTGGACATTATCAGTTTCAATGTTAGTTAACCAGAAGATTTTCTAGGCTGTACCTAGTTATTGATTGCCCTGTTATCCTCTAGCATGATGCTTCTAAGTAAAATTGCAGACGTACGTCAACTACAACAAATGTAGTGATTCACACTTATGAGATGAATGATCGATCCAGACTTTTGTTTTATGGTCAATGAAGAAACTAGCTGTTTTTTGCTCCCTGGCCACACAGCTCACAAAGTGGTTATCTAAGGTGGAAATTTGGAAGGCAAAGGTTCATTTCTAATTAATTTTATTTAGCAGTATTGCTGCATGACACGTGGATATTTCTATATAGTTATGTTGTTTCTGCACTTCTAAAATTATATTAATGTCTGTTGAATTTGTTTCCCTTCAAGGTTTCTAGATTTGTATGCATTACTTTTCTTATTGTTGGAAGCCAGTTCTAACTAGGAAAGATTCATAAACATTTCTCAATAGCTATAGAAATTGGATGAAATGTTCGGTATTGCAAATTCATGTTTCATGAGTGTAAGATGATTGATTGATGCTCAGACTTAGTATGCATTCAGAGAAAAATCTTAGGCTACTTCAGCAGGGATAGTAATGGTTACTGCTCATTGTCGCAATTTCTCTGTAAAACCCAAGTAAGGTTGGAAAATTGGTTTCGTGCTATCCATTGCTATTATATATATAGATCATCAGAACCATGTTTGAAATAATAGGCATGTTAGCTGTAGGTGCACTTCAATCCAACTAACGTCATTGTGTTTTAAGTTTTTCAGTCCATTTATGCGTGCAGACATTAAGGTGAACTATATTACAAACCATTACTAGGATTGAGTTTGAAATGTGTTTTGTTTTTTTTACTTTTGTAATTGCAGGGTCTCACTTTCTCTCTCTGTAACAGGGGTTGTATTTACAGAATACAGAGTAATTCAGATGCAGTTTACACTAAGAGCAACTGCAAGGATCTTATTAAAGTGGACAAATTGAACAAGACTTTTCATAACCATGATTGTTTCGCATGAGCTTGTGTTTGTGTATCGATAAAAACTTGGATTTATTTGTCAAATGTCTAAAAGTCTAGCATATGGCAACATGCAGCTGCAGAAATTTGTTCAAGATACAGATGATTATTTGTATTTTTTTACTTTATATACTTTTGATGACATTTTATAAAGATTAACTTTTGAGGTGTGTTATTAGTTTTCTTGTATTAAGTTGACCCTTTTTGCTAATTTAATGGAGTTCTTGAATGTTGATCCAAAGAATGTGAAAAAACTTGCACCACTTTTTATGTGTTTGAATGGCCAGTCTATGAAGCACCAGATTTGTGCGTCAAACTAAAAAATACAAAATTTAAATTAAAAAATATGCAGGATCATTAATTAAGCATTTCAGAACTAGCCACAAGAACAATGCAAAAGCGTAGCAAATTACATTTAGGAACTCTTGTTAAATGTTACAAAATGATATTTAGAAACGTTTTAAAGGAGTTCCAAAAATAATTTAGAAACACATTATATGTGTTCCAAAATCTAATTATAGGAACATTTGATAACCGTTCCAGACTAAAATTAGGAACATTTTATAACCGTTCCAAAAATTGCAACGCCACTTTTAGGAACTGTTATGATATGTTCCTAAAAATATTAGGAACAAATAAAAATTGTTCCTAAATGTCTTTTTTGGTGTAGTGGGTTGTAGGTCTTACATAGCGTAATGCAACAATTAAAACTAACCACGAAATAATCATGCCTTGACCATAAAGTACACATGCTGCTCTGTAGAGAAATAAATAAATTGAAGCATGCACATGCCTGTATGTCAATATTCGGGATCGGCTAATCGATTACAATAGTTCATAACATGAACGTGTCTCATTCATTTAATTCAATAAGACGACTAGCCAGTCTCTTAGTTCCAACTTAGGAACGCATGATCAATTTTAGTCAAGATAACCATCGTCATCAATGGTGACAAGGCATGAAAGTCAATTAGTATTAAATGGGGTCGAGTCTATAACTCTCAGGATTAAGTTCCAGCCTTACTGGGTATCCATAAACCAGTCAAGACACAAGGCACGTTCTACACAACCAATTGTATCAAAAATATTAACATGCTAAGATTATCGAGTTCATAAATAGGCGTAAGGATATAATAGGAGAATTATCATACCACTATTAAATGAATAAATTATAGAGCAAATAGAAACACTCAGGTTAGATTACACCAAGTCTATGCTAAGGCCAACAAGTCTCGCCAAGTTTAGTAGGTAAGAGTGAGCGTATAGAGTGATTCACGCTGGTACGCACAGCGTGAGCGTGAAGAGTAACTCATGCACGCACAGCGTGAGCGTGAAAAGTAATTCACGTACGCACAGTGTGAGCGTAAAAAGTAATTCACGCATGCACAACGTGAGCGTGAAAAGTAATTCATGCACGCACAGCGTGAGCGTGAAAAGTAATTCACGCACGCATAGCGTGAGCGTGAAAAGTAATTCACGCACGCACAGCGTGAGCGTAAAAAGTAACTCACGCACGCACAGCATGAGTGTGAAAAGTAATTCACGTACGCACGCAAGGACGTGTGCGTAACTCAAAATTCACGCTGGCACGTAAAGACGTGAGCGTGACTCAAAATTCACGCTGACACGTAAAGACGTGAGCGTAACTCAAATGTCACGCTGGCACGTAAAGACGTGAGCGTAACTCGAAATTCACGCTGACACGTAAAGACGTGAGCGTAACTAAAAATGTCACGCTGGCACGTAAAGACGTGAGCGTAACTCAAATGTCATGCTGACACGTAAGAACGTGAGCGTGACTAAATCTCCCGAACTCCAATCTTATTGAACCTTCGTTCCAAGCCAAAAACGAGGTTCCCATGGTTCAGAATGGTGTAGAATGAGGAGCTCCACCACACGAACCATCTACTTTCGAAAACACGCCAGTTTAGTGGATCAAAACCCATGGACAACCGAGAATACAACAACTTGGATCTAGAAGAAACAAGCCAAAGAAATCAAAAATGCTAAGTACTAAACTCTCTTAGAATCATGAGAGGAAGAATAATGAACCATAAAAATGGTTCTCAAGTGGGAAGCAAGATGCACTTGCCTGCTGTTGGTAGGTGGAGAGAGTGATGAGGAAGAAGAAGAAGAAGAAGAAGAAGGAGAGTTTATGAAGAGATAGAAGGGGATGGGGGCTTTAAATGGAAAAGGTGGTGGTAGGTGGGGGTTTGTGGGGGTTCGGTTCATGTGAACCACCATGAACCCGAGAAAAACCAACCTAGGCCGAACCTAAAATAAGACTAAAGTAGAGAATAAAAGCAGGAAGAAAAATACAGATAATTAATTAACATAAAATTAAAGAAATTTTAATTACAGGATAATACATGATAAATACTAAATAAATCTATATATGAGTTGTACATGCATAAAAATACGTATTCTGGGAACGGAGAGTGACACTACGGCTGGGTATACCAACATAGTCTTACGGTCTCAAGGCCTGTCATATAGAGTATGACTTGGGCGGTGGTGTCACATAGAGTTCAAGTTGGTTTAAAGAACAATGTCACAGACTTAGTGTTTTAAGGCTTGGGCCATGGTTGATTTATTGAGTTTGGAAAAAGGGCTTCAAATAGTGGTGTTCCTGAGTTGAAGGAAATGATAGGGCAAGAAAGAAGAATGCTCGCGACTATGGTTCGTCGATGCGGTCTCAGATATGAGAAGTATTAAACTTGGCCCTGAAAGAGATGGTAATACTAGAGGTAGAATGACTGTGTGAGACGTCAGTTTGAGTTGAGTCTTGCATGGTCATGGACAACTTATCGACAAGGTAGAGTTTCCTCGAACAGTGACCCAAGCGGACGGGACCGGTTCTTGAAAAGCAGGATTAGTCGTGTTGGATGATCGTACAGGTTAGCACAGAGTCTTGCAGCGAAGCTCGCTACTCGCGCTGGCAAGGACGGCCGCCTAATAAGCTAAAGGGAGTCCAAGATGGCTCTGGGAATCAGTGACCAATTCATATAGATGTGTCGGCATGGCGGCAAACCGCATGTGTGCCTTTGGATTGAGTTGAGTTGAATGTGTGTGTACGGTTAGAACACAATGTTGGGCCTAAGATTTGGTTGCAACGTAGACAACGTGCTTCGGCACGAGATGTGACATCGAGTCTTAAGTTGTTGGCATATAAGTTGCATAGTTTGGATTTGAGTTGTCTTAAGTTTAAGTTTGTAAAGGCTGCAAGGCAAAGTCGGTCGAGTGACAGTTAGCCCACAAGTCTTGATTGGGTCAGCTGGTGATCAAAGTAGCAAGGGTCGCGAGGCGGTGATATGGTTAAGTCACACTAAGTTGCGAGGCACGGCACGATGGATTTGTAGCACGATCATATGGAAATGGAGCCTCATCGCTTAGTTGTGTCTCTAATTTTAAGTCGTAAGGCAAACACTACTTGAAAGGTTAACGTTGTTGGTACGAGAAGAGTCTAAAGGCAAGATATGTGTTAACGTTGTTGTTGCAAGCACGGGATGGTCTAGAGACACAAAATAGGCCAAGGCGTCTGTCCTAAAACTGATCCTAAGGCAACACTAGTAAGACAATCATAAAGGGACTATGTTGTACAAAGTAAATTAATGTGTCGGTTTTGTATTGGTGGGCGAGGAGCTCATTCCACCAGTACAGTTGAGTACTGACAACCACATAGTTTTCATGTGTAGGCACAGGTAGAAGCTCGTGGTGCGGAGCTCGCTTGGATGCGTCGAGGCATAGAGTTCCTTGGCGATTCGTAGCGTGTGACCGCGTGGAGTCAAGACTTATACGGGACATAATGTGTGGGCATCGCCTTCCAAAGCATCCGCTGGTTCAAGACATGTATTGAGAGATGAAAGAGAGCTGAGTGACTTGTAATGTGAGAAGAGTGAGCTTGAGTGACTTGTAATCTTGGCCTTGCGCCTTTTGTAACCTTGGTTTCAATATCAATAAAGAGCTTCTTTTGAATAACTTGTGTTTGCTTCAAATTTTCGTTGCTATTATTCAATGTCTCCGCTTGGGACTTCTGTGCGACGACCCTGTCGCAGCTGCCGTAATCGGTCGTTATGGAACCCGCCTTACACGAGCGCAATCTAGGCTCGTACGGCATCATGCCTTAGCGAGGACGATCGCTCCTATGGGAGCGGAACGTGACATTGGCTAGTGCTTTCGAGACCCTAAGAGTGTTGGCATATGAATTTGAGACCCTGAGAATGTTGGTCTTGTGTTGTGATCAGTTTATATCATAATTATCCGGAATAGACTGGAATTATGTATGGTTTAAGGATGGCTTCGTTTCTGAGTGGTGTATTGCCTCTACCACTTTAAAATGAGATCTATCGTGACCATTTCCATCAGATAGCAATGAGTCTATCTGTGAGCCTTGGATTGTGCTATGACTTAGCTAGGATTCATGCCTTATGTTAGGACACTCGAGTATCCCTTAACAACGATATTATGCTGGGTAGAAAGTTTAGTGCCCCGTCCCTACATTATGCCCCGTTCTCCGTCCACGGGGTGTACGAGAAAGGAACACTATCGCCATCGATTCGATCAGAACCAATAGGTCGGGATCGATCGAATCAGTCGAACAAGAACTGTTGAATTAAGATCCATTCTCTTCTTCGGAACCAAGTCTCATATTCAGCGGGTTGCGCCTCAAGGATAGACTCTATGGCTGAGTCGGGAGAGACCTTCCGTTGCTCTATTTTTCATGCCGCACTTGTGTTGGTTTTAGCTTTGGTTTTCTAAATGCATTTTTGTGAATGTTTTTGATGGTTTTCATGGCTTGCATTTCGAACTCGCATTTCATATCGAACTCCTTGAATAATACAGTGTTCTAATCGATTGTTTGGACAATTTCAGGTAATCGCGTAGGCGACGTCTAGTGCGACCAAGCAAGTCTCTCACCTCAAGCAAACTCAAGGTGAGTGGTTGACCTTTCTCTTCTTGACCCTTTTCTTAGTTCAATCGATGACCTTATCGCGAATGAAATAATAGATGCAAAGCCACGGACACACTGTAATTTATAGAACTGTGTTAACAAAAGATTAACTCAAATATGGTGATGCCATGACAAGGAGGGACACGATGTAATGGTCAAGTTCTTAAAAGAAATGTAGACTATGCCTTAATAACTAAATTTTTCTAAGCACGGTCGTGGACAACTTGTCGACAAGGTAAAAGTTTCCTCGAGCGGCAACCCGGAGTCATGGGACCATTTTTGCCTAGGAGGAAACAGGGTATAGCTGTGCTGGATGATAGCACGGGTTAGGCGGAGACTTACAACGGGGCTCGCTACTTGCGTTGAAATAGCCCCGACTAACAAAGCTATAAGTCCAGGAAGGCTTGTGATATCAGTGACCAATCACACATAAATTGCACACGCTATGCTAGCGATAACAATTGATAGGGAAGAACATGGTAAGTCTCACATTACATGGCACGCTCTGCCGTGAGTAAGTTCTAGCATAGTCTATATTATGCTTGTCATATGCTTGTCTGAAATTTATTAGGATGGTTAGAAAGATTCACCAACTAAGTCATACAAACTCTTTAACCAAATGAGAGCATAGAACTTAATTTGCCACGCACCTGTATAAAGTATAATATACTGATTATCGCTTTTCAAACAGGTATCCTGAACCAAGAAGGGCATGCCACTTAAGCTCAAGGCGACACAAGTATATTGAAGCATCGTCCGTGTGTTGAAGGCTTATTTTTGAATCATTTTGAAGACTCCACATTCAGTCCAGAAGAAATGGCATCTCGACTCCCCACTATTCCAGGTCCTTGGTGTAAGCCCCCTGAATTTTCGGGATTTATTTTTAAATTTTCTAAATGAATTATTTTCGATAATTTATTTTTATTTAATTAATTTTGATGATTAAATTCTCTTTACCGTGGCTTGGATTTCTGGAGCATCCGGGATGCCAGTCTCTGGAAACTTTCATCTTGAAATTTTAGTAGACGGGATTATCTTAAATTTGATATATCATGTCCCACTCAAACTTGTCTCCTTGTGCTCTTTTTGCTTCGCACAACTTTCGGGTCAATTTAGACCAATTTGTCGTCTGCCGTAATTCGTGACTTAACTTCCAAGTTAATTTTCGGGCCCGACATCGGTCCAATCCAGTCGACCCAATATATGGCCCTGACCTGTTTTGAGTCTACTATGCACGTGCCACTTGTGTGCCACCAAATTGATCTCCCTTGTGCTCACATTTCATCCATGATTTTAATTGGTTTAAATTTGTTATTTTAATTAAATCTTGGCCCCAAGCTTGTCCAAACTTGACCCAACAACTAACCCAAATTGGTGTGACCCTACCATGTCTACCTATACACCCCACTGATATTTTTTCTTTTTCTCCTACTCAAAAATCTCTCTTTGATACGAAAGTCACCCGTACTCGGCAGACCAGCTCCTTCGAAAAATTTCCCGACAATGTCGTAAGCGGAGCACCTTGTGTTTCCACAGTTCGAGAGGTTTCTGGTCAGTACTACCCCCGTAGCCCCTGGCGACTGCCCATTTTGCTCTCCTCCCTCCTTCTTTTTGTGGTATACCTGTATAGGCTTCGATATTTTGCGCCTTGTATACGGTTTTCGTGCGGCCTTTGAGCCGTCATTAATAAATTGGGGATTTTTCAATATATATATATATATATATATATATATATATATATATATATATAACTCACTCTCTCTCTCACCTCACATCCTCTCACATCACACTCTCTCTCCCTAGCAGCCAGCCTACCCCCCTCTCTTTCTCTCTCTTCCTACATATCCCTCTTAATATATCTCTCTCTTTATATAATATATACACACATATATATATAATCTCTCTCTCTCTCCCCTCACCTCTCCTTACACTCACCCCCCATACTCACCTCACTCTCTCTCTCTCCCCTCTCCCATTAGCCGAACCATAGCCCCCCATTCTTTTCTTCTTCTTCATAAACCACCATCACCACCACTTCCATCATCATCAAACCACCATCACCACCACCACTTCCATCATCATCAACATCACACCATCACCACCACCACTTCAACACCACCTCCACCACCGAACCCAGCGTCGTCGTGCCACCGCCGACGATGGTCGTGCACGTGCGCCAGCTAACACCGCCTCGTCGCCCTGCCGATGTGCCACGCAGGTGGCAGCAGTAGCAGCACAGCAGCAGTAGCAGTGGCAGCAGCTGCGCCGGTGGCCAATGTAACGCCCCAGTCCCAAAATACGTAGGACTAGGAACGTAGACATGCCAGCCGTATAATAATTATACGTAACCTGTAAAATGTAGTAGGACCATAACTGATCTCATCCACCCAAAAATAAATGAGTAAAAGATATCATATAATGATAATGAATAGTCTTGATACAATATGTTAGGCGGAGACAAATCCACTACCAACAAGTAGGGAAAATTATATTAAAAATGAAATGAGTTTGGCGGGTGAAGCGAAGACGATCAAAGTGCAATCATCCTCGAAGAAATAGAGATGATCATGGCCACGGCTAGAACAGCTGCGAAAGATAAGAGCACACACCTGGCGAGATAACCAGGTCCTCAGAGGGACGTAACAAGATACAATAAACATGCCATATAAATACTGAATATAAAATATGCCACAATCAAAGAAAGTGACAAGACATAAATAAGGTAACCTAACCGTACTAAAGTGAACATGCAGTTGAAAAACAATCCTTCGACGCATGAGCCCTGGCTGTAAATGTGATCTAGTATAGTCCCCGCTTGGGCACCAGTGACCTAAGCGCATGACGTTGAAAAACGACAGTGGCCAACCTGAGAGGCTCATACCCGTATCTCCAGCGGAGCTTCCGGGTTACAAGGGAAGTGTAATCGAAGCCCATACGTCAGGTATTGTCCTCCCTACCCAATGTACCTATCTAAGTCGTCTCTACGACCATGTTTTTCTACTAACTGCTAAATCTCCTAACATGCTCCTATTAGCAGTTAGTCCTAACGCATGCGCACTGGGGATCAGCCAACACGCAAGGACCTCTACATACTACTCATCTCACACATCCTCGTGGTACAACTGTGTCAAGGTATTTACAATACACTACAAACGGTAGTCTCTTAACTCTAAGTCCATATGCAACCAAAGGATAATAACAAAGTACAGCTAATAACACTGAGCAGACAGTAAATCAAGAACTGTAAAAACTGGAAATAAATGAACAGTGATATGTAATAAAATACAAACTGAATATATAAACAGTATAATGGCAAGGTTTCTTGCCTGGTGTGTCGCCTGACGTGGTACAATAATCTGGCAAGTTTCGATTGTCCAATAGCCATGTTCGATGTGTAACGGACCAAGGTCGCAGAAAAAAATAGGGATGAACAATTAGTCATGTTTGGTCACGATCAAGACTTTCTAATATAAAGGAGATTTCGAAAGAAATATATGATATATATATATATATATATATATATATATATATATATATATATATATATATATATATATATATATATATATATATATATATATATATATATATATCAATCCTAGCGCCGCGGTGACTCATCTCTAGATTCTGTCGTTTTCGATCGTTTTCGGCTTGGCCTCTGGCCATGCCGGCGCCCTAATGGCTGCTCCCAAGTCTTTTGCGGAGGCGGTGGCGGTGGCCGGTCGCGGCGAGGCTACCACCAAACTGGCTGCTCGCGAGGTATCTTCTTTTAAAGGAGCGCCTGCGATATCCTTTTCGGAGGAAGAAGAGGTCGCCCTTGCGGCCCCATTGAAGTATGCCCTAATAGGGAAGTTTTCTCATAGCAAACCTCCGATTGAGGTCATACGCAAAGCTTTGCAAGGATTTGAATTCAAGGGTTCGATCAAGGCCGGTGTTATAGACCGCAAGCATATACTGATCCGACCAACAATAGAGGAAGATTATCTTCGGCTACGTTCGAAAGAGATGTGGTTCCTCGCTCGTGCCCCTATGCGAATATTCAAGTGGGAGACCGATTTCACACCTTCGATTGAATCGGCGTTGATGCCAGTATGGGTCAATCTCCCTGATTTACCCCATCACCTATACGCTAGGGACGCCATTTTTGCTATTATATCAGCCATTGGTACTCCCCTCAAAATAGATAAAGCTACGGAAGATTTGGCACGACCGAGCATGGCTAGGGTTTTTGTTGAGATTGATGCAGGGAAACCATTACAACGAAGGATCCGTATAAATTTAGCGAAAGGAAGGAGTTTTTGGCAGAATGTTGAATATGAACATGTCCCGCTCTACTGCAATCATTGTTTTCACCAAGGACACACAGTAGAGTCGTGTAAGCTGAAGAATAAAGGGAAGGAGGTCATGCAAGAGGGTGAGGGGAATCCTGCAAAAGGAGACACGCGTCGAGCTAATAGACATCATCAAGTCACGTCAATATTACAAAGAGTGGTAACACCTGCCATCAATACGGATGTTAATTCCTCGGGTGGGGGGGTTATTAATGGACATACAGCCAATCCTATCGAGGACAGTTCGCCGCCATCTCAAGTTCCTTCAGTAGTTCCAGACCCAAGTGGACCTACCAGAGGTGAAAAGGTGGATTCACAAGTGGATCCAATTGATGTGATGGATCCGATTACTGTTCAGGCCAATACAACCTCCTCGGTGGAGGAGATGGAGGAAGGAGAATTTCGGGGGTTACATAGTAACTGGGCTGATATTGTAGAAGATGAAGAACGACTTGGTCAAGGCAGTGAAGCAGAGCAAATACAGGGTGACCCTATTGAGGAAGTAGGTGCTGAACTTGAAGTTGTGAATGACGGTGAAAGACTTCTCGAAGACGGGGATGGGGAAGGATCTGACGACGGAGGGGAAGTGCCAGAACTGCCTCCAGAGTCACCAAAAGGAACTCAGATTGCAGAAGATCCAATTCAAAAAAGGACGAAGGGGAAGAAGGTCATTGCACCATCTGATAGAGTCACGAGATCGGCGGCAAGCAAGACACAAACTGGTATTGCTAAAACCCTTAATGTATAATTTCCTTATTTGGAATATTAGAGGGATTGCAAATACGATGACTTTTAAGAGGTTGAAAGCTCTCATCAGAACACACAAAGTTAATTTCGTGGCGATTATTGAACTAAGGTTGACAGTGACCAGCTCACTCGATATCGGGTTAAATTAGGCTTTTCAGTGGCCTTTTCGAATGCCAGGGGTAATATATGGGTCATGGCTAGAGCCAATTGTGATATTTCCATGGTAGAGTCCTTTGATCAGGCAGTCTCTGTCTGTTTGGTAGACCCCATGCTATCGGTAGAAACGCTGCTTTCTATTGTGCACGGGGACAATAAGAAGGAAGGACGTAGGCTTTTATGGGATAGGCTCCTGCTGTTGCAACAGTCTCATAATATTCCATGGATAGTTGCTGGTGATTTCAATGCTGTGTTATCCTCTGAAGAAAAACTGGGGGGCAGGAGAGCGGATGTAGTGTCTATGCAGGAGTTTGCTAATTTCCAGTTGGCGGCTGGTTTGATTGACTTGCCTTATACTGGGAGCTCTTTTACATGGGTCAAGTCAGAGAAAGCTGATCGACGTGCGTCTCGATTAGATCGAGTGTTTTTGGACTCTCGTTGGCAACAGTTAGCCCCTTGTTCGATTGAGGAACACCTAAACAGAACTGAATTGGATCATGCTCCAATCCTCCTTCGCTTGTTAAATCAACGACAAGGCGGTTTCAAGCCATTTCGATTCTTGGATTTCTGGATTAAACATCCAGACTTCCAACAGCTGATTACTGAAGCTTGGCATTCAGTTGATCATAGACATGGCCTTACCAAGGTTGCGTTAAGAATGGCTGCTTGTAGGAAGATGCTTTCGAAATGGAGCCGGGCCACATATGGGGACATTTTTCAAGCTGTAAAGGATGCGGAGGACAAAGTGTTAGCGGCAGAACTCGCAGTTGAGGTAGATGACTCAGAGAAGAACTCCATTGCGCTTGGCCAAGCGATTGCTTTCCTGAAACAGAGACTGAAGACAGAGGAGGACTATTGGCGTCAAAAATCTAGACTGAAATAGGATTTAGAGGGAGATAAAAATTCGGCGTATTTTCACGAGTGTGTGAATTTTAAGAGAAAGACACTCAGGATACATAGTATATCTACGCCGAATGATACTCTGCTGGTGGAGAATGCACACATCAAAGCTTATGCGGTAGAATATTTTTTGCACAATATCAGAGGGGAGATATTAGCGAGGATGATGATTTTCTCTCAGTAATCCCTAGTTTGGTGGAGGAAGAAGAGAATGATCGTCTTATTGCTTTGCCAACTAAGGAGGAGCTATTTGCAACGATTAAATCGTTGGATATGAATAGTGCAGCAGGACCAGATGGGTTTACTCCTAAATTTTTTCTTAGTTGTTGGGGAATTGTTGGAGAGGATGTAACAGAGGCTGTAGGTATGTTCTTTGAAGGGTTCTCACTACCACGGGAAATCACTAACACATCATTAGTGTTGATCCCAAAGATAAAACAGCCTAAGTACTTCACAGACTATAGACCGATCAGCTTGTGTTCGGTTCTGAACAAGATAATTTCGAAGACCTTAGCTGTAAGGTTAGCATCTATTCTGCCGAGACTAATTTCCCCTGAACATAGTGGGTTTGTTCGTGGTCGTGAAATAGTTGACAACATTGTTCTGGCACAGGAAATACTTGCTAAGATGAACAAGAAGCATTGGGGTGGTAATGTGGCAATCAAGTTGGATATGATGAAGGCTTATGATCGTGTAGACTGGAGATTCCTGTTGAAAGTTCTGCGCAAGTTTGGCTTTCATAATAAGTGGGTTGATATGATGCTTAGACTGCAAAATAATGTATGGTTTGCCCCACTTATTAATGGAGAATCATCGGGATATTTTCAGACGTTTAGGGGTGTTCGTCAAGGGGACCCATTGTCGCCGGCTCTGTTTATCCTTGCTGCGGAGGCTTTGTCACGTAATTTGAAAGTTCTGCCAGCCTCCGAAGGGTTTACTCCTTTCATTGCTCCTAGGGGATGTTTCCCTATTACGCATTTAGCGTACGCTGATGATGTTTTGCTATTCTCAGCAGGGGATCTACGTTCTCTGGCCATGATATAGGATACATTAAGTAAATATGAAGAAGTGTCAGGACAAAGACTCAATGCTGCAAAGACGACGTTATACGTCTCGACGAAGACATCCACAGAGAGGGTTGCTGAATTGGAGGAGCACACAGGATTTAATATTTGCTCGCCACCTTTTACATATTTGGGGTGTCCTATGGCAACAGGATATCAAAACTCAGGTATGTATGAAGAGCTTATTACTAAAATTCGATCAAGAGTAGAAGGTTGGCATAATAAGATATTGTCTCCGGGTGGGAAGTTGGTGTTGCTCAAATCAGTTCTTACATCGATTCCAGTCTATATTCTTGCTGCGTGTAATCCTCCTAGTGCGGTCCTGAAGCGAATGGAAGCAATTTTTAGCAATTTCTTTTGGGGCTCGATCCAAGGAGCTCCAAAACGAAGATGGTTGGGATGGGCGAGTATTGCCCGAACTAAAACTGAAGGTGGTCTTGGTGTTAAAAGGCTAGAAGATATTATGAAAGCATTCTCAATCAAGTTATGGTGGAAATTTCGATCTCATGATAGTTTATGGGTGAAATTTTTTATGTCAAAGTATTGTGCTCAGATGCATCCGAGTACAGTTCGAATCACCTCAAATTCTTCTCATGTCTGGAAGAGATTATTGGAAGGTAGGGGTTTAGCAGAGCCACATATCTTGCATGATAATATGGGGATACATTGGCGGAGACAGTCGGGTAGATTCATCCTAGCTTCGGCGTAGGATATCTCACGTCAACAGTGGCCAATTGTACCTGCTTTCATTCACATATGGGGGACTTGCATCCCATATAAATGGTCGATATTGCTATGGAGGGTGTTGCATAACAAACTACCCACAGATGATCAAACTATGAAGCTTGGATTTAGTTTGGCTTCGCAGTGTCACTGTTGCAAACATGGAGCGGTTGAAACAGTTGAACATATACTCAATTCTGGAGAAATGGCAAGAGAAGTGTGGGTTGTGATGCAAGGAGACTATAACATCTCGTGTGCAGGTCGGTCCTTGGAACATAGACTGAAACGTTGGTGGCGTGGGGGTCGACTTCATCATAAGCAAATTTGTGTTGGTGCAATAGTCTGGGTACTTTGGAAAAATCGAAATAAGTGGAGATATGAGGGGTACATGTTCTCATCAGACATGTTAGTGAAAGAGATCCGAAGGCAGATAGGCAAAGCTTCAATCAAATGCAGGCATTAGACAAACTGGTTGTATTTTTATTTTGGTTAATCTTGTAACCTGAGTTGGAACGCCTTTTTTTTGTAATTAATAAAATCTAGTGTTCTCCTAAAATATATATATATATATATATATATATATATATATATATATATATATATATATATATATATATATATATATATATATATATATATATATATATATATATATATATATAATTTATTTAGAAAACTGTTTGAAAATTATTTATAATGTTGGAAAACGATATCTTATTTAGTTAAAAATAATTTAGATAAATACCTTGAAAATTATTTTAGCCTAGTAATAGGAATTTGTCAAAATACACTCGTTAGATCATAAACTATGTTTTAAATATGTACAAATTATACAATATTATATTTAAATTTTGAAAGTAATTGTAGGGTCAAAATACAATAATATTTGTTACATATATATATATATATATATATATATATATATATATATATATATATATATATATATATATATATATATATATATATTGAAGATATTATATAAATATTTATGATAACAAAATATTAACACAGTTTGATAGTAATAACATCAAAATAATAACATCAAAATATAATAATGGCAACTATGCATATATAGCAGTAGGAGTGCTTAATAATCTATACAATATATAAGTATTGATCGTACGATTTTAGAGATATAATAAAATAATCATTATAAAAATAATATTTGCTAAACTTTGATCATACATTAGTAAGAGAAAAGGAGAAAGAGGAGAGAGAAAACAGAATAAGAAAATCAAGAGAGGAAAAGAGTGAAGAGGAGGGGAGCGTGTGTGAGAGAGAGAGATGGAGAAAAGAGCTAGCGGTGGGGATGCTTACCAGAGTGAGGGGGTTTAACCACAGGTGGAAGCGGGGAAGCCGTGGATAGGGTTTCACTTGCGACGGTGGCTCCGGCGTGAAGTGGGGCGGCACGACGAGAGTCAAAGACGTAGGCGTAGGAAGAGGAGCGGCGTCGGCGCCATGCGGTTGTCGGGCGTGCCTGGCACGGAGTTCGGGGGTTCAGATGGCACAGTCGGCTGCCCGTGGAAGGACGGACGACCACCGGCGATACTGGTGGAGGTGGCTCAGGGAGGGACGCGCAGCGACCGACGTGCTGGCGGGGGATTGGGCTGCCGGTCGTTGTCGCCGGCAACGAACGCGACAGGAGGCGCTCGGCGCGGCTGACCGGAGAGGGTGGCGCGGAGACGGCGATGTCCAGTTGCGGGGCGAGGCGTAGAGGTAAGGATTTATAATTTTTTTGGTATTTTTGGGTGGTGGTGTTGTTCGGTCTTGGTGCGGGTCGTTGTGTAGGTGGCGGTAGAGTTAACTAGGGCTTGGTCGGGGAGACGAAGTTTGGTGAGGGGAGGAGAAAGCCAGTGGTGACTACGGTGATTGTGGTGATGGCAATGGTGGGGTTTCAGAAAGAAGACGGTCGGGGAGGCTACTGTGGTGATGGTGACCAGGGACAGGGCTGGTGGTGGTACTCGGCGGTGTGGAGTTGGCGGGGTGCTTGCTGGTGTCGGGAGTTGTGTGAACGGCGATGGCAAGTAGGGATTGATGGTGGTTCTGTAGTGTTGCCGTCGTATTCGGGATGTCGAACACGACATGGATAGCTGTACTAAAAATTGGAATAAGATTATGGTCACGGACACGATGCACAGCACGTTGCACGAACTGTGTAGTTTGGTTTTATGGAATTTTATGGATGAGTACCTCTCCTTTTATAGGAGGTGGGAATTCCCAGTTGGATAAGGATTAGGATAATTTAAACCCCCGATAGATAATTCATCTACTAATTCAAATCAATATAAAAATTACTTCAATCAATTCCAAATCCAATTCAAATTTTAGATAATCTAATCTAAATTTATATAGGTAAAATCTATTTTCAAATAAATCTATTTAAAATAAAGTCAAATAAATCTTCTCAAATTTAAATTATCACGACCAATTTAAATTTAAACCAAAACACTATTTTAAAATACTTTTTCGAATAATAAAATATTTATATTAAATAAATTTCAAAAATATACATAAAATCTAAATTTATGTACCTCGTATGCAATAAATATTTGCATAAAACCTCATTTTCAAAATTACTATTTATATAACCTTTCATGATGTAAAATAAAGAATTGAAAATTTTCAATATGACATATTTACAACTTTAAGTAATCGAAATATTTATTATTTATTATCTGAAAACCCCAAGCTTCTAAAATAAAATATTTTACAAAAATATGTACCTCGCACATATTCACACTCGACGAGACGTACGAAAATGCGAACTCATACGTGACGTATAATACGACTATGCAACGTACATGTACCAAGTAAAAATTTTAAATACTTAATTTATATTAAAAAAGTTTAAAGTAGAAATTTAGGAGGTTTACATCCTACCCAACTTACAAGAATTTCGTCCTCGAAATTTTAGGAATAACTAGGAAGGTAAGGATGAGGGGATAGAAGGATTTTGCATAAGAAAAGCACGAACAAATATTTGTACAAGCAAGGGGCGGACAACAAAATAGATAAGCTTAGCAAATCGCAGTTTAGATAAATTTGGAAAGTAGATTACGACTATGCCTTTGATACTATATGAAGGTTACTAATTTATTGAAAGCTAATAGATTATGACTTTAAACAAATCAAGGCAAGACACGAAATAAAGAACGAGGATTCAATATAAATACTTTGAAGATCTTGGGGACATGGTTTCTTAGAGAAGATTATATAGTAGTAATCCAAGTTGGGGTACGAATTAAGAAACGCTTCTAATCATATTCTAAGGTTTCCAAACGAATTGAATGTCACGGTAGAAGATATAGGGTCGGGGGATAGGACGAAAAGTTTAAAGACGAGGATATAACCATGGGTTGGTAATGGCTAACTACACGTGGCCATAGGTGATAGGGAAACTAAAAGGGATGTCAAGTATGAGTGCTTGTCTTTCTAATATAGGCGAAAGACGAATAATAATGAGTTTGAAGAAGATATTATTGAATACGAATAAGTGGTTCAAAGACGATAGAAAAATTTCAAGTAGAATTGTCAAGGCAGTCGCGGATGAGACTCTAGGGGCAAGTTTGACTATGTCTCCATACACGTAGAATATTATATGAAAAGCGAACCAAGTGCAATAGGTTGATCAGACCATCATGCACCGGTTCTGATTAGATAGTATGTTAGTGGAAGCGACCCAATAAAATATGTCATGATCAAGCTTGATAAGAAAATAAGCTTGTAACATTTATGCTAAGTTAGCATTAAAATAGTCAAAATATAAGTAAGGGACCATGATAAAGGAAATTAAATAGTCCAAGGTTCTTTAAAATCATCTTGCCCAAAGTTTGGGCCTATACAGTCGGCTTGGTTGTGTAATGCCTGTTGTTCGTATTACGTATTTGGAATACGTATACGTATTTTATCTTGTATTTACATATCTCCTTGGTTTGGTTTGGCTTGGTTATTCTTGGTTCGGGTTGGCTTGGTTCGGTTTGGGATTGCTATTGGTTCATTATGAACCAAAGGAGTGAACCCCCTACCTACCACCACCACTACCATTTATTAACCCCACTTCCTTCTCTCTCTTCATTACTCTCCTTCTTCCCTCCATTAATTCTTTACCTACCAGAGAGAGGGAGAGAGAGGTCTAGGCAAGTGCAACTTGCTTCATGGAGGAACTCCAATTTTATTGCTTCGTTCTCTTCCATACAACATTCTAACTTACTTTAGAACTTGGCATTTTTACTTTCCATGGCTAGATTCTTGTAGATCTATATTTACCTTATTTTTGGATTTCTTGGGTTTTGATCTACTTAATCTTGTTATTTCCGAGTTTTGATGGTTCCATGTTGTAGAGAATTTCGTTCTACCCCATTTTGACCTATGGAAGTTCGGATTTGGGCTCCGGATGATAGAGTTATGCAGCTTGGAAGCCATGGCTTATGGTGTACTTCTTCTCGAAAATTTGGAGAAGAAGCACAGTCCCGAGCCGTACGGTAGCACTTGACCGCATGAACATTCATGCGGCAAGTCAGTTCCAACCGCATGCGCTATTGCCTTGACTTGACCGTATGACAAGTTCATCCGACAAGTATTCTTTCTCAGCCGCATGACTGAGGCCCAGTCCTTCCTGGCCGCATGGATTTCCAGCAACCCTGAGCCGCATGAACACAACGCTCGCGAGCCGCATAGACCGCAGTCTCCCAGCCGCATGGATTTGCTTTCCTTGACCGCATAGTCATTGCTCCCCGCAGCCGCATGGGTTGCTTCTTTCCGGCCGCATGTACTTGATTGGTCAGCCAGCCGCATGGACCCATCCCCCGCCAGCCGCATGAGTTCCCTATCCTCCTGATCGCATATGTCTTGCCTTTCTCAGTCGCATGACTGAGTGGATCTCTGAGCCGTATATGACTGATACCCCTTTGACCGCATAAGCCCTTCCCTTTTTAGCCGCATGCGCCTGACCCTATTCAGCCGCATGGGCTGATCTCTTCCAACCGCATGAGATCATTCCTGGCCGTATATGCCTTAGCCGCATGGCTCTCCTATAGCCCGTGTATTGATATTTTATTAGATATTTTACGTCCATTTTATATCCTTACGCCTTTTGTCATGAACTTGATAATCACGAATTTACTTGATATGTTTGGACATGATAATTGAGCCTGACATGACAGTGACCCGTAGTGGTGCACTCCTGGCATGACTAACCTGACATGACCTGATAGTGGCCCGTCGCGGCGCACTCCTGACCAGCAAACTGGACATGTTAAACCTGACATAATTTTCTTGATAAGCTGTTGCGACGGCTACCTGACATTACATGACCTGTATAATTAATCTGGACACCGTGGGCGATTGTGCTTGTACAAATAATCCAGTCCTGTCTTGTATCATGTCTAGGAGGGGACTCCTGAGTACCACGGTCAGGAGTACCTACTGAAATGGACTAAGGCTAAATAACTAGATTAATACATTAGTCATAAAGAGATCTCCCAGCTACAGGTAATCCCGTTACCTGGGCATGCCTTGGGATCTGTAGCCTACCGTCGAGTAGGGCACATTTCTAGCACACTGTCATGTGTTGCACCCTTCAAGCTACCTAAGGGCACATACGTTTTCTGGACGATGTACCCACCTAAATTCAACCCTAATCTTTCAACCCGGGTAACCTGGATGGTCTGCCGGGCTTGTGGCTGTAGAATAATCTTACTGCATCTTGTTAGTAATTAGGCTTGTGACAACCCTAGTTAGTTAAAGTATCAAGCCGTAATTCTTGCTTGGCCGTGAAATGATTGGATGGAGTCTAACCAGTCTAGTCTTGCCCTGATCCTGATTACTGCATGACCAGAATACTTGTATTTATTTTACCGATAAATGGTGAGAATTCCAAGTTCTGTTCAGAAGAAGGGTTACAACCCCGGTCCTTGTTTGGTTTACGGGTTGTAACCTGGTTATCTGAACAGCTCCATGGTTATCTCGTCGTATATCATCCTGATGTTTTTTCTTTATTTCCGGTTCTTACTTTATTTATACTCTTGTGTTGATTGCGGGTTTTAGTTCCTAAGTGAAGCCTCATTTGTGGCACTTGCTCTCTCTGGGGTCTGACCCAGCTGGTTTTGTGTGGCCAGATTTCGGAGCAGCTCCAGAGGATCTACCGATCTTCCAGCCAGATGGTGGCCACTAGACGGAACCCTGGCAACAAGTGGGTTATTTTTGGCTCTCCCACTCTATTGTAAAATATTTTTTTGAGGCGTTTAGCCGACGAGCACCTGTTTAGCTCGATTGCACTTACTTACTGTCTGCCTATGGGCTGTAACATGATTAACAAATCCTAGGGTTGATCATGTATGACTAAACTCTTGCTAGTCTTAATATTTTGTAACGACTAGCTTCATGATCAGCTGAATATATAATATTTGGGACGCCATATTATTGTATATTTAATGATCATACATCTTGTAACATTTACTTATTTGCTTGTGATTGAGACACTAGGCTTGTTCATGACCTTACGAGACTGCTGGCTTGTAGTAAACCCTCATGTATCTAGACAGCCGTGACCGTATTGCGAGATGAAATCTATTTCATATACGTAGCTGGCTATGTCTGCCCCCGCTCTCCAGTATTCTGGTTCTGGGGCGTGACATGGTTTAAGTGGTGGCCCATCAGGTCTTGTAAATCAAGATATGTGAGGGTTTACCGAATAGATGTCTCAATCAGTATTCGCCTTTGATCTCTGCTCGTATCTTCTGAATCCCTGGATTCTTGTCCTGGTCATATGCTTGTATCATTGATCTGTCTTGGTCCTTCCTTATTGTTTTCCCATGTCGTCTTCTTCAGCGGCATCATTTCTGGGCCTGTCGGTCAGCGAGGCGGAACACTTTCCGCGGATCAGCAGCAACCCGGAGATCAAGCCCAGCATTCGGGAGTAGCCTCCAGAGTCGTGCCTTCTGACGGAGAACCACCAGTCCAGCCAGTTCAGCCTGCCGAGCCTGATGATGGCACTTTGGTTGGTCTCGTCAGGACCTTGATAGCTTCTCAAGATCGTCGTTGAGACGCCTTGCACCAGGCAGTGACGGATGCTTTGACCAGAGGAGGTCATCAGGGTAACAGCGCAGCCAACAGCTTCAAGCGCTTGAACCCTCTATTCTTTGACGGTAGTGAAGATGTTATCGCCGCAGATGCTTGGCTTCAGGATACATAAGTGATTCTCGAAGCAGCCAGGACCCCAGAGAACGAGAAGGTAGCCGTGGTGCACCTGCAGTTGCTAGATCTTGCCCGCAGCTGGTGGGCGGCTCAGGCCGTTGGATTAGTAGCACCCATTGCTTGGGCAGTATTCAGGGAGAGATTCCAGACCAAGTATTTTGATGCAGTAGCTCGGTATGATCTACAGACGAGGTTCACCAATCTAAAACAGATAGGCAGAACGGTCGATGGGTATGCGGCCGAGTTCTCCAGGCTTAGTCGGTTTGCTCCCACCATGGTGGCAACCGAGTATGATAGAGCCCAACGATTCCAGCAGGGACTTCACCTGGAGATCTTGTTGGCAGTCGAGCAGTTTGAGCATCAGACTTTTGATGCAGTCTTGAGAGCAGCTAGGAGGCATAAGTATACCTCCCAGAGGATTGTGGATAGGGCCAGAGGTCGAAAGAGATCCCACGGCCAGATGAATCAGTCTTCAGCCCCAGCCCCGGCAGCCAGGGCCTTGACTATTGGAGCTCCGAGGCAAGCGACCTCAGTAGCGTCGGTCCAGCATTCCACCCCGACGTACCCTCAGCAGCAACAGCAGAAGCAGTCTTCCGCAGTGGGACGTTCTCATTATAGGAAGCCAGGCCATGTGGTGGCAGAATGTCGCAGGGCGCAAGGATTGTGCCTGGCTTGTGGAGTACCAGACCATAGGGTTGGGTCCTGCCCGAATAGGGGTGGTTCATCATCGTCCAACCTTTCTGGCTCTTCGGTGAGAGGACCAGCTCCGGTCCAGCAGCAGCAGTATCCCTTGTCGAGGCCCTTGCCGCCTCAGTCCCAGGTATTCCAGCAGCAGAACCCCCAGCAGTATGCACAAGCCCAAGTCCAGAGTCAGACTAGGCAGCAAGGATTTCAGCAGAGGGGACCAACACCCCGAGGGCATGGTCAGGCTATGGTGATGACCGCAGAGGAAGGATTGGCACCAGAAGAGGTAGTGGCAGGTACTATTCTCGTCAACTCCTTTCCAGCTTCAGCTTTATTTGATTTTGGTGCATCGCATTCTTTTATATCTACACGATTCGCGACACGGATAGGATTGGAGCCCGAGTCATTATCAGTAAGGCTCAATATACTTACTGGTAACGGACTTGTGGGAGTAGATAGAGTGTTTTCCTCGTGTCGGATCGTAGTTAGTGGTAGAGAGTTCCCCGCTAGATTGATAGAATTCTCGATGGCCGATTATGATGTGGTCTTAGGGATGGATTGGTTGAGAAACCAGTATGCTAGGATAGACTGCCACATTGGCAGGGTTGTTTTTAGCATTCCAGGCGAGCCGAAATTTTTCTTCTCTCGAGGCGAGGTTGAGTCTTCTCCTCCGATATTGCGGATGGCAGTAGCGATAGCTCAGTTACCCAGGATAGTGGAAGAGTTTCCAGATATTTTCCCAGAAGAGCTTTCAGGTATGCCTCCGGAGCAGGAGATCGAGTTCACCATAGACTTGATTCCTGGGACAGCCCCAGTGTCAGAGAGAGTCTACATGATGGCGCCGTCAGAATTGGAAATCTTGTACAAGATGATTGAAGAACTTCGAGCCAAGAGATTCATTCGTGCTAGTGGATCGCCTTGGGGAGCCCCGATACTTCTTGTAAAAAAGAAGGATGGTACGTACAGGTTATGTGTTGATTATCGTACCTTGAATTCAGTAACAATCAAGAACAGATATTCTCTCCCGAGGATAGATGACTTATTTGATCAACTCAAAGGGGCATCAGTATTCTCGAAGATCGACTTGCGCTCAGGATATCACCAGATCAGAGTCAGAGAGCAGGACATCCCGAAGACAGCTTTTAGATCGAGATATGGGCATTGGAAGTTCCTTGTTATGCCCTTTGGAGCGACCAATGCGTCGGCAGTATTCATGGATCTCATGAACCGTATCTTCATGCCTTACTTGGATTAGTTTGTGATCGTGTTTTTGGATGACATCCTGGTTTATAGCAGGAGTGAAGCGGAGCATGAGCAGCATCTCCGTGTGGTTCTTCAGACTCTCAGGGAGCACCAGTTATATGCCAAGTTCAGTAAATGCGAGTTCTGGCTCGATCGTATTTCGTACTTAGGTCACATCATCACCAGAGGAGGAGTAGAAGTGGATCTCCAGAAGATTGTGGCTATTGAGTCGTGGCCGGTGCCCAGCACAGTTGCAGAAGTTCGCAGTTTTCTTGGATTGGCCGGCTACTACCGGCGGTTCATTTCAGATTTTGCTCGGATTTCAGTGCCATTGACCCAGTTGACCCGTAAGGATGCGCAGTTTGCTTGGACAGCAGAGTGCCAGGATTCTTTTAAGAAGTTGAAGCGATGCTTGATGACGGCTCCCATTCTTGCGCTTCCGGATAGAACCGAAGGATTCTCAGTATATTGTGATACTTCAGACAGAGGCCTAGGATTTGTTCTGATGCAGCATGGGAAGGTAATAGCTTATGCATCATGATAACTTCATGATCATGAGAAGAATTATCCAACCCATGACTTGGAGCTGGCAGCAGTAGTGTTTGCACTTAAGTTATGGAGGCACTATTTGTATGGAGATATGGTGGAGATTTTCACCGACCACAAGAGCCTGAAGTATGTTTTCACCCAGAAGGATCTTAACATGCGTCAGAGGAGATGGCTAGAGCTACTTATGGATTATGATGTCAACTTGCAGTATCATCCTGGGAAGGCCAACGTTGTTGCGGATGTTTTAAGCAGGAGAGCCGGAGTTTATTTCCTAATAGCACAACCGGAGCTGTTAGCAGATCTTCAGAAGATGGGTATTGAAGTTGTTCTCCCTTCCAGTGTGGTATTGATGGCCAGTATGCAAGTTCAGTCCACTATAGTCGAGAGGATCCGGATGGCGCAGTCAACATATTCCAAGCTTCAGCGGCTCAGAGCAGAGTGTGAGGCAGGACGAAGACCAGAGTTATGTATTCATGAGGATGGTACAATTCGACATGGTAATCGTCTTTGTGTACCCAGTGGAGATATCAGACGGGAGATCATGTCAGGAGCGCACAGTTCTCAGTATTCCATCCATTCTGGCAGTACAAAGATGAACCGCGATATCCGTCAGCACTTCTGGTGGAATGGCATGAAGCAGGAGATAGCTCGGTTTGTCTCTCGGTGTTTGGTTTGCCAACAAGTTAAGGCCGAACATCAGAGACCGGCTGGACTTCTTCAGCCTTTGCCCATTCCAGAGTGGAAGTGGGAGCATGTGACCATAGATTTTGTGACTGGATTACCTAGATCCCCAGCTGGTAGAGATGCTATCTGGGTTATAGTTGATCGACTCACAAAGGTGGCTCACTTTCTCCCATTCAGAGTTGGTCAGTCGACAGCTCAGTTAGCAGAAATGTACCTCAGACAGATTGTCAGGTTGCACGGTGTTCCAGTCAGTATCACCTCGGACCGAGATTTCAGATTTATGTCACACTTTTGGCGCAGCTTGCAAGAGAGTTTGGGGACTCATTTCCAGTTTAGTTCAGCCTATCACCACCAGATAGATGGCCAGTTGGAGCGCACGATCCAGACTCTTGAAGAAATATTGCGGTCCTGTACACTTGACTTCGGTGGTTCATGGGAAGATCACTTGCACCTGGTGAAATTTTCGTACAACAGTTTCCAGGCCAGTATCCAGATGGCACCGTTCGAGGCACTGTATGGCAGGAAGTGCAGATCCCCGTTAGCCTGGGATGATGTTGGAGAGAGACAGATGCTCGGTCCAAAAATAATTGCCCAGACAGTTGAAGTGGTCAGAAAGGTCAGAGATCATCTTCGAATTGCCCAAGATCGCCAGCGTTATTGGGCCGATTCTCATCGGCGCCCTCTCGAGTTTTTGGCCGGCGATCATTTATTCCTGAGGATTTCGTCTAACCGTGGCGTCATTCGTTTCGGCGTCTGAAGAAAGCTTAGTCCTAGGTATATAGGACCATTCGACATTCTGGAGTGAGTAGGAGATGTATCCTATCGTCTCGCTCTTCCGTCGTCGCTAAGCGAGGTACATGACGTATTCCATGTATCACAATTACGACGGTATATCCCAGACCCAAGCCACGTCCTGGATCATTCGGAATTGGTTGTCGGTACCAACCTTTCGTATGAGGAGCGGCCCGTGTCTACATTGGACCGGAGAGAGAAGATCCTCAAGAATAAGACTATCAAGTTAGTCCGAGTTGCTTGGGGTCATCACTCTTTGGAAGAGTCAACGTGGGAGCGTGAGGATGATATCCGATCACGATATCCCGACTTGTTTGACTCGTGAGGTATAATGTCCTTCTTACGCCTCATGCCTTCGATTCATTGCTTGCATGATTGATTGCTTGATTGATTGTCTCGTATAGCTTGCATGTGATTAGTGTAGCTTATTCTTGTCTCTCTAGCCTCTTAATTAAATTCTGAGGACGGAATTCTTTTAAGGTGGGTAGAGTTGTAATGCCTGTTGTTCGTATTACGTATTTGGAATACATATACGTATTTTATCTTGTATTTGCATATCTTCTTGGTTTGGTTTGGCTTGGTTATTCTTGGTTCGGGTTGGCTTGGTTCGGTTTGGGATTGCTATTGGTTCATTATGAACCAAAGGAGTGAACCCCCTACCTACCACCACCACTACCATTTATTAATCCCACTTCATTCTCTCTCTTCATTACTCTCCTTCTTCCCTCCATTAATTCTTCACCTACCAGAGAGAGGGAGAGAAGGTCTAGGCAAGTGCAACTTGCTTCATGGAGGAACTCCAATTTTATTGCTTCGTTCTCTTCCTTACAGCATTCTAACTTACTTTAGAACTTGGCATTTTCACTTTCCATGGCTAGATTCTTGTAGATCTATATTTACCTTATTTTTAGATTTCTTGGATTTTGATCTACTTAATCTTGTTATTTTCGAGTTTTGATGGTTCCATGTTGTAGAGAATTTCGTTCTACCCTATTTTGACCTATGGAAGTTCAGATTTGGGCTCCGGATGATAGAGTTATGCAGCTTGGAAGCCATGGCTTATGGTGTACTTCTTCTCGGAAATTTGGAAAATAAGCACAGTCCCGAGCCGCACGGTAGCACTTGACCGCATGAACATTCATGCGGCAAGTTAGTTCCAATCGCATGCGCTATTGTCTTGACTTGACCGCATAACAAGTTCATGCGGCAAGTATTCTTTCTCAGTCGCATGACTGAGGCCCAGTCCTTCCTGGCCGCATGGATTTCCAGCAACCCTGAGCCGCATGAACTCAACGCTCGTGGGCCGCATATACCGTTGTCTTCCAGCCGCATGGGTTTGCTTCCCTTGACCGCATAGTCATTGCTCCCCGCAGCCGCATGGGTTACTTCTCCCCGGCCGCATGTACTTGATTGGTCAGCCAGCCGCATGGACCCATCCCCCGCCAGCCGCATGAGTTCCCTATCCTCCTGACCGCATATGTCTTGTCTTTCTCAGCCGCATGACTGAGTGTATCTCCGAGCCGCATATGACTGATACCCCTTTGACCGCATAAGCCCTTCCCTTTTTAGCCGCATGCGCCTGACCCTATTCAGCCGCATGGGCTGATCTCTTCCGGCCGCATGAGATCATTCCTGGCCGTATATGTCTTAGCCGCATGGCTCTCCTATAGCCTGTGTATTGATATTTTATTAGATATTTTACGTCCATTTTATATCCTTACGCCTTTTGTCATGAACTTGATAATCACGAATTTACTTGATATGTTTGGACATGATAATTGAGCTTGACATGACAGTGACCCGTAGTGGTGCACTCCTGGCATGACTAACCTGACATGACCTGATAGTGGCCCGTCGCGGCGCACTCCTGACCAGTAAACTGGACATGTTAAACCTGACATGATTTTCTTGATAAGCTGTTGTGACGGCTACCTGACATGACATGACCTGTATAATTAATCTGGATACCGTGGGCGATTGTGCTTGTACAAATAATCCAGTCCTGTCTTGCATCATGTCTAGGAGGAGAATCTTGAGTACCACGGTCAGGAGTACCTACTGAAATGGACTAAGGCTAAATAACTAGATTAATATATTAGTCATAAAGAGATCTTCCAGCTACAGGCAATCCCGTTACCTGGGCACGTCTTGGGATCTGTAGCCTGCCGTCGAGTAGGGCACATTTCCAGCACACTGTCATGTGTTGCACCCTTCAAGCTACCTAAGGGTACATGCGTTTCCTGGACGATGTACCCACCTGAATTCAACCCTAATCTTTCAACCCGGGTAACCTGGATGGTCTGCAGGGCTTGTGGCTGTGGAATAATCTCACTGCATCTTGTTAGTAATTAGGCTTGTGACAACCCTAGTTAGTTAAAGTATCAAGCCGTAATTCTTGCTTGGCCGTGAAATGATTGGATGGAGTCTAACCAGTCTAGTCTTGCCCTGATCCTGATTACTGCATGACCAGAATGCTTGTATTTATTTTACCGATAAATGGTGAGAATTCTAAGTTCTGTTCAGACGAAGGTTTATAACTCCGGTCCTTGTTTGGTTTACGGGTTGTGACCTGGTTATCTGAATAGCTCCATGGTTATCTCGTCGTATATCATCCTGATGTATTTTCTTTATTTTCGGTTCTTACTTTATTTATACTCTTGTGTTGATTGCGGGTTTTAGTTCCTAAGTGAAGCCTCATTTGTGGTACTTGCTCTTTTTGGGGTCTAACCCAGCTGGTTTTGTGTGGCCAGATTTCGGAGCAGCTCCAGAGGATCTACCGATCTTCCAGCCAGATGGTGGCCACTAGACGGAACCCTGGTAACGAGTGGGTTATTTTTGGCTCTCCCACTCTATTGTAAAATATTCTTTTGAGGCGTTTAGCCGACGAGCACCTGTTTGGCTCGATTGCACTTACTTACTGTCTGCCTATGGGCTGTAACATGATTAGCAAATCCTAGGGTTGATCATATATGACTAAACTCTTGCTAGTCCTAACATTTTGTAACGACTAGCTTCATGATCAGCTGAATATGTAATATTTGGGACGCCTTATTATTGTATATTTAATGATCATACATCTTGTAACATTTACTTATATGCTTGTGATTGAGACACTAGGCTTGTTCATGACCTTAGGAGACTGTTGGCTTGTAGTAAACCCTCATGTATCGAGACAGCCGTGACCGTATAGCGAGATAAAATCCATTTCATATACGTAGCTGGCTATGTCTGCCCCCGCTCTCAAGTATTCTAGTTCTGAGGCGTGACAGGTTGACTAGATAAGTTAGGGTCCGCTGAATTCTTTGGTCCATGTGAACCTATCAATGTGGTCCACAAAATGTTGGTTAGGTCGTGAGGTATTCTACCCAACTTACAAGAGTTAAACTAGTAGTGTGATGGGATAATGAGTCAAGTAATCAAGATAAAGCATAAATTTAAGCATTTGCGGAATTAAGTAGAATAAAATCACATATCGGTCGAAAGAATTGAGTCGAAATGGAATCCCTATATATATTTGACAGTAGGCTGGGCTCTGAGCCCAGTGACTCTTAAATTCTGCATATATATATGTTCTGTAATTAATGGACCAGACCCATATATATATTATAGTATAATTAGATATGTATATTGGCGGATATTAGTACATGTATTTTATAATAATTTTATACTATATATATTAAATACTTATTAGTAAATATTTCTATAAATAATTATACAAGTAGATTTTAAACCTATTTTTATTAGGAAAGCTATAAATATTAATAAAGTATTTTATCTAATATAAATTTTATTTATAAAATCATATTTACCCAAATTTATGATTTAGCTTAATAAATATTTTCAAATATTATTTTCAAAATATTACTAATAAAAAATTTGTTTCTAATATGTTCGAAACTAGTATATTTATTTACTATGACATTTTTTTCGATTATCATTAATCACATTCTGATCGTGCACTTCTAACTTTTTGACTGTACTCAATCTCTGCGAATCTATTGGCGATCTTTGGATTATCTATTATGGACGATCTTGGACTATTATTAGAAGTTGTGATCTTCGGTGATTTATTTGGGCGATGTTATTCTGGGGATTACCATTATGGACTTTAGACTTTAATACTTTCCACGTCGACACGTTCTTGTCATTCACGTCGACAACAACTACCCAAGACAAGTACTTACAATGATCACTTTCATTTCCTGATAGTTTCTCTATTCATGATTTAGGTGTGCATTTCATGATTATTATCACGATTATTACACAAGATTTGTCACGACCCACACCCGTTTTTCGAACGCGAGCTCGTGAGCAAGCCAGCTACGTATCGAGTGGACTCCAGTCCATCTCGAATACGTAAATATTGTCTGGACTATGGTATCACGTGCCTAATTCTGGCAAGGTAAATCTATATCTCAATCCACAATAAGAATATGAAACATGAATGAACAATATGGGTCATGGTCTACAGCCCACTAGCATATTGTCTAATTAGACTCCAAGAATAACATGAGTCTATGAAACTAGGCTAACAAATAGGATATATCATAAGAGCAAGACAAGATAATAAAGCGATATCACTAGTAAAATACCTGAATCATACAGATGTAATCGACTACCACATGCTCAGCTAACTAACTATGTGCAATCCGCTACCTGAAGAGATCATCAGGTCCTCAGAGGACTAGCAAGATACATAAAATATGTCTATCTAGCAGTTTATCATGCATAAAAAAATAACCAGAAATGAGACAAAAAATGACAAGTACTATAAACACGGACACGAGAACAAGTACTCATAAATGAACTGCTAGCAAGATAATATGAACTATCTACGTGTGTTGAAATATCCTTTTCGACATGTGAACAACTAAGGGGTAAATATGGCACCCTGCACGTGTCGTGTGTAACTGCTATCAGTCATGATCAGACATTTTGGAGATATTTCTGGTAGTCCACATGTCTACTAAGATATTTCTCTGCCCAGCTAGTACTCATGGAATCAGGTCACAAGTATGGTAAATCACATGAACAACATTCAAGAAGTATAAACAAAATCCATGATACTAATCTCCGTGTAGCAAGCGTGTCAACAAGCAGAAGAGGCATGTCAACCAAATCAACTCTAGAAAACTAAATGATAACATATAACTAAAGGAGAAATAATATAAGCATGAAATAAACTGTAGAGGGAGGCAAGGTATACTTGTCTGGTAGTAGCATGAAGAACCAATAATATACCATCAATTGGTAACCCATAAAGTCCAAATCTCACAACTGTCTCCGAAAGCTGAAATAGACATTACCAACATTTTTAGTATAGTTAAATTAGCTAGAATTGCCTGTCCTTAAGTCCAATTCTGGACACAGGGGCAAAACGATAATTTCGAATCAAAACGATGTCCGTCGTTGGACCCGCTTTGCATCAAAAAGCCGACCAGAGTCAATGGTCTCTAAAGTCATCAAACTACATGTCTACAGATTTTTTTGATGATACTAACCCAACCGTATATCTAAAGTTGGATTCTGGTGGGCCGTGCCCTAAATCGCCCGTTGAGTCAGATTGTGGGGCCCGCAAAATGGCAATCCGATCAACTGTCTCAAAATCGGACCAAACTTGGCATACAGGACCAAAAAATTATACGGTCCTGTTGGCGCAAGTTTCGTCTCAATCTGACGAACGTACACAATGTAATTTAGAAATTTGCAAAAAAGCCGATACGGTAAATTTCGACGGATACGCATCAAATTCGTCGCGCACATGCAACCAATTTGAATTCTGTCATAGCCCACACATCCATGAAGTTGATACGCACCTTTCGATGCTTTCGGTTCGCGACCACGTCGCCCGGTTTGGCGGAACGCACGTCGTACCGGAGAGTTTTATTAAAAATTCATAGTTTTGAAAACGAGTTTTTGTCAATATTTGGGATCCGATTTCTCGGCACGTAGTCAATGAAATCAACTTCTGTAAATTGGGTTGCAGGGCCCTATAGGTTGTCTACAAGTTTGCTTAATTAGATTTCAATAATACCTAATATCCTGACAGTAAAATGGATTTCAAGTTGGGTATTATGCCCGTTACAAACTCTGTTTACGAACAGAGTTTTTATTGACTTCGATTAGATTTATCGAGCAATCCACGATGGTTAACTACAAACTAATTGAATGCATTTGAACGGGGTTGGGTTGTTATTGAACCTGAAGAGACGGATTGAACATCGGTCGACCATGCGTCAAGAATGTGTGTCACGAAGTCGCCCCCCTCGCAGCTTCTGCTGCCGTCATGCACCCGAGTTGCTGTTGCTGCCGCGTACCCATGTTGCTGATGCTGCCGCACGCGACTGCACCCGGCCAGTGGCTACCGTGGCAACGCACACGTGGGGAGGGTATCGCCCGACGTCTAGGGTTTGGGATTAGGGCTAGGGTTTGGTTACTTCTCCATTTCTTTCTCGTGCTTATATGCGAAATAGGGGGTCTGTTACAGTCGCGGGTTGGGGGTCTGCTGCAGCCCGGGATGGGCTTGGGCTTAGCATCGGGTTGGGCTAGGTTTCCTTCCCTTTTTATTTATTTATATGCAAATATATATACATATATATATATATATATATATATATATATATATATATATATATATATATATATATATATACATATATACATGTATATATAGACTCTCCTATATCTATATATATATATATATATATATATATATATATATATATATATAATGTACTTCCATAAATCCTAAATAAATTCTCAACATCATATCTAACTAGTATAGAATATATTTAGAGACAAATGACCCTATATGTGCAAATTTATTTGACAATGAACTAAAATGACCAATAATAATAATAATAATAATAGACAATTTTTATTATTATAAACCTAATAACAATAGTAATGATAACCAATAAGGATAATTTATAATAGGGGTATATACAAAATATATACAGTCTAAAGTTCCTGAAATGCATGAGGGTAACTAGGAAAGTAATTATCCAATTTTAAAAAATTATTGCTTATATCAAATAATATCGATGTCTTTACTATACATATATAACAATTATTTATAAAATATATTTAACAGAGCAGTAAGACAAAATATGGCATACACACCTAAAAATTATATTGACATGGACGTCTCTGGATGCACTATAAGGCTACATGGGCTTGGGCTCGGTTTGGGTCAAGTCCGGACTGGTTTGGTACAAACCGGGTCTTCTAAAAGTTAATAATCTAATTAATAAATATTTAATCATCTATAGGGGTTAGGTTGCAACTTGGCCTGATTTTTCTAGTTAGGACACACTTATGGCTGGGTCTTCCCTGGTTTGGCTAAGACACTAGTCAAGGCACACGACCATGCTATCTGTGCCATGATTCCTAGTCGTCTTGTACTTCAAAACTCAACCATGGCTAAAACCATCTACCGTATGTAATGCATGTGGTTCGTATTACGTATCTCGGTTTACATGTACGTATTTAGACTCGTATTTGCATGTTTCCCTGCTTGATTTATTGGGCATATCTTTGCTTGGTTTATCTTGGTTCGGTTTGGCTTGTTGGCTTGGTTCGATTTTATTGGAGAACCAATCCACCTACCTACCACCACCATTGCCATTTATTAACCCCCACTCCTTTCTCTCTCTTCACTAATTCTTTTCCATTACTTCTTCTTCTTCACCATTACTTCTCCACCAACCTGAGATAGTGGAGAGCTTAGGCAAGTGCATCTTGCTTCATGGAGGAACCCCATTTTTATTGTTCCACTGTCTTCCTCATGTGTTTATACTCTACTTTAGTACTTAGAAATTTTCATTTCTGTGGTTAATTTCTTGTAGATCTAGTTTTGTGGTATTTTCGGTTCCCCTGAATTTTGATCTATCAAACTTGCATATTTTTGCTAGTTGATGGTTCCATGTTGTAGAGAATTCTATTTTATCCAAATTTGACCTACGGGAGTCTGGACTTGGGTTCCCATTGCTATTTGGTGGAGCATGGAGGCCATGGTATTTTTTATGGACATGTTCTCTGTGGGAGCCATTAATTGTATTCTTGGCCGCATATGCACTGTGCTTGCATTTAATTTTATATACTGGCCGCATAAGGCATTAATTGCTTGGCCTAGGCATTGGCATTAAATAATTGCATGCTTTTAGCAGTTGCTTGTATGGCCAACACAAAGTCAGCCGCATATGGCCAACACAATGTTAGTCGCATGGCCTTTGTATATTTTAATGCATGTATTAGCTAGCCTAACATTTAATGCATTAGTATTTTAATGCATTAGCAATTAATGCATTAGTACTTAATGCAGTAGCATTTTGCTTACATTTGCAAGCTCACCTAGCCGCATATGGTCATTCCATAGTTGTTGGCCGCATATGGGAGCTTAGCTGGCCTTTTATTGTTAGCAAATGCATTTAGCAAAAATGAGCCGCATGTATTAGCAACTTATTTGAGCCGCATGCATTAGCAACTTGTTTGCTTTTATTATTACTTGCATGCATCAGTGCTTGCATGGGAGGGAAAAGTTGGCCGCATGGCTTGCTTTTAATATTACTTTGCATGCATTAGTGCTTGCATAGGAGGAAAAAAATTGGCCGCATGTATAGGCCAAACACTTGGCCGCATGCACTAGCAACAGTGCTTAGCCGCATATAGGTTGGCATTTGCATGCACTAATATTTAAATAGCATGGAATAGCATGCACTAGCAACTTTTGGCATTCCAAAAGTTGGCCGCATAAAATGCATGCATTTGCATGCATTATTTAATGTATTTTGTTAGCAAGCATTTTTGCATGCATTATTTAATGCATGTGTTAGCATACGTACAGTAGTTTAATGCATGTGTTAGCATTATTTAATTCATACGTACAGTAGCTTGGCCGCATGGCTAAACATCTTGGCCGCATGGCCTTTTTGGCAAGCTTTGCTTGCTTGCATAATATCCATTGGCCGCATGGCCATTTAGCAAATGCTGGCCGCATGCATTGTAATCCATTGGCCGCATGGCTTTCATTTATTTGCATACAAATGCAAGCCTTTGCTTGCATGAAAATGAATGCATGCCTTGTTGCATACTTTATTAGCAATTGATTACGTGGCATTGTTTGCTTGCAAATGCAAGCCTTTGCTTGCATGTTTCATTAGCATTTGTTACGTGGCAGTTGCTTGCATGCATAAGTGCTTGCATGCTTAAATATTTAGCTGGCCGCATAGCCACTGTTCATTTGTGGCAGGATGGCCACTATTTAATATTTGTGGCCGCTTGGCCTTAGCATTAATTGTAGCCGCATGCACAATTAATATTTAATTCCTAAACGTATGCTGGTGCTATATTAATTTTATGTATATTCCCTGACACGATGGTGACCCGTTGCGGTACACTTTTGACAAATAACATGACATGATTGTGGCCCGACGTGGCGTACTCCTGACAAGTAAACTAGACATGATAACTTGACATGATACACTTGACATGATAATTCTTGATAGTAGCCCGCCCTGGCGCACTCTTGACAAGTAAACCTGACATGATATATCTTGACATGCTGTTGCGACGGCTAACATAACATGACATGACTTGATAAAATGAATGGCCTGGACACCGTAGATGATTGTGTTTGTACAAATGAACCCGTCTTGTCTTGCATCATGTCTAGGACAGGGACCCCTGAGTACCACGGTCAGGGGTACCTACTGAAATTGACTAAGGCTAATTACTAGAATAATCTAGTAGTCGTGAAGAGATTTCCCAGCTACAGGCAATCCCGTTATCTGGGTGCCCCACTTGGGATCTGTAGCCTGCCGTCGAGTAGGGTACATTTCCAGCACACTGTCATGTGTTGCACCCTCTAAGTCACCTAAGGGTATATGCGTTTCCTGGACGATGTACCCACCTGAATTTAACCCCTAATTGCGTTCGGATAGCCTGGATGGTCTGCAGGGCTTGTGGCTGTGGAAGAATTTCGCTGCATCTTGCTAGTAACTAGGCCTGTGAGAACCCTAGTTAGTTAAAGTATCAAACCGTACTTATTGCTTGGCTGTGAAATATTGGATGGAGTTTAATCAGTCTAGTCTCATCTTGATCCTGTACAAGATTGTTACATATTATCTTGCCGATAAATGGTGGGAGAAACCAAGTTCTGTTCAGACGAAGGGTTACAACCCCGGTCCTTGTTTGGTTTACGGGTTGTAACCTGGTTATCTGAATAGTCCCATGGTTATCCCATCGTATATCACCTGTCATGCTTTTCCTTAATTACTGTCTTTTATTATGTAATTATATTCTTATGCTAATTGCTGGTTTTAGTTCCTAAGTGAAGCCTCATTTGTGGCACTTGCTCTTTCTGGGATCTGATCCAGCTGGTTTTGTATGGCCAGATACCGGAGCAACTCTAGAGGATCTACCGACTTTCCAGCCAGATGGTGACCACTAGACGAAACCCTGGCAACGAGTGGGTTTATTTTGGCTCTCCCACTATATTGTAAAAATATTCTTTTGAGGCGTTTAGCCGACGAGCACGTGATAGCTCGATTGCACCTTTATTTATTGTCTGCCTACGGGCTGTAACATGATTGACAAATCCTAGGGTTGATCATGTATTGACTAAAACTCTTGCTAGTCCTGACATTTTATACGACTAGCTTCATGATCAAATGAATATGTAATGTTTAGGACGCCTTACTATTGTAGATTTGGTGATCTTACATCTTGTAACATTTATTTGCTTGCTTGTGATTGAGACACTAGGCTTGTTCTTGACCCTAGGAGACTGATGGATTGTAGTTAAACCCTCATATATCTAGACAGCCGTGACCGTATAATGAGGCGAATTCTATTTTGTTATACGTAGCTGGCTATGTACGCTCCCGCTCTCCAGTATTCTGGTTCTGGGGCGTGACACCATAATAATTAACTAAATAATTATTTGTAAAATTTTAAAACTCATCATTTAAATCAAATAAACAATAAAAAATATTTCAAAATTTTTTGGGAAGAGGAGTTACAAATCTATTCACCTTAAAAAATAATTTCGTTCTCGAAATTCAAATTCATAAATATTTCTTAAAATTCGAAATTAAAAAAAAAAATAAGTCCACTCTTACCTTAATCTCTTCAAATTTAGTTTCTCAAAAATATTTTATAACCTTCTCTAACCATTTTATAACTCCGAATACTTGAGGACTTCTACCCACCTTTGGTCACACTACTCCTCAAAACACGGTCACTAAAATCTTATAATCCTCTAACTAGTTGCTAACAATTCTACCAACAGATATCTAGGGCGTATGGCATCTATAATCCCTCATATCTATAAACAACCAAATATTCAATAGTCAAGCAATATTATACTATAACTTAAAAATTTCTGATAAATTCTAGATAGCATGATCGTTCGTCACTTCGAAATAGGAAGAGACGAAAATCAATGGTTCGGAAAGCAAAGAAGAATAATCGAGAACAAATATGAAATTTCGAGGACGCAGAGAAATTTTTAGGAGAATTTTCAAAGCAGTGTGGATTGAGATTACTAAGGTTTAATCATAGTCGCAGGCTCGTATCAGTACAGTTACGTAACCGATACGATATGCTCTGACCTGCATGAGCCACCAAAAAACTTGTCACGATCCGTACCCGCTTTTCAGACGTGAGCTTGTGAGCAAGCCAGCTACGTATCGAGCACACTCCAGCCCATCTCGAAAATATAAACTCTGTCTGGACTATGGTATCACGTGCCTAATCATGGTAAGGTAAATCTATATCTCAATCTACAATAACAATATGAAACATGAATAAACACTATGGGTCGTGGTCTGCAGCCCACTAGCCCGCCGGCGGTGGCGCCCGTCGGCCGGCCGGCCGACCGCACACCCCCTTCCCCCTTTTTGCTTCTTCATCTTCTTATTCTTCTTCTACTTCTTCTCCCCTTGTTCTCCAATTTCTCTCCATTTTGGATTCCAAATTCATTTCTAAGGTTCAAGTTTTAACCCAATTTCATTTTTTGTGCCCTAGGTTTGGAATTGGAGCTTTAGGGAGAACTTTCCTCTAGGAAGAGTACTCTAAGAGCAAGGATTAAGGCAAGATCTCTCCCTTCCTTTTATTCTAAACTTTTCCATCAAAAAAAAAATTCATGTTAAATTATTTTATCCAAAATTAAGGATATTGGTTGCTGAATTTTTTGGAATGAAGCATGTTATAGTGTAGAGTTCCATTTCTATCTTACATATATATATATATATATATATATATATATATATATATATATATATATATATATATATATATATATATATATATATATATATATATATATATAACCTACACCTTAGTCCTTAATGACACAATTGGTAGTTACTACTTGTGGCTTGTCTTACTCATGAATGGAAATTGGAAAGATAGAAAAATTAGAAATTTAATACCTTACGCCTAGATTTTTTTTTTGATGGTTTTACGCTTTTTACATAAATAATGTGTTTACATATCTATAACAAGTTTGTAAAAGTTAATTTCTATGTAAGGTTCACACATGTATATTTTTTTTACACTCATGTATACTAATTTCAAAGTGAAGTTGGCCCAACTTGGTGGTTTTGCACAATAGTGCATCTAAATGTCTTCAAACTAAGTTTCATGGAATTATTTGATATTTATTTATATTAATTCAATTCTGTCCAGAAATTAATTAATGCTTAATTAGAGTAATTTTTACTTTATTAACCTAAAAAAATAATCATTTTGGCACCCGGATACATACGTGACTTTGGTGACATAATTCTTGGACTAGTATGTTGCACTCATGGATTGTAAATCAACCTTAGAAGCGAGAGTACGTTGCACTACTACTTAGATATTTATTTTGACATACCCATATTTCTCTTTTCATTGAAATTGAAGTTAAAACCAATTAACCACCCTACAAGTCACATTATAGATAGATTGCATGTGTTATGGACTAATCCACTATTAGCATGATTTCAAGTATACTTAGGGATGCCTTAATTAACTTTAAGATAGGATGATTATTACTTATTATTAGTAAAATGTTCAATTCTGTCCAGAATTTTAATTAGGCTTAAAATCACCTTTTTGACTTGAAAACATGGTTTAACTTGATAATTTTGTATACCGGTCTACTATGGTAGCTACGTGCTAACTTTAGATTTCTTTTCTATATTCTTGATGAGTTAAATACAATATCTAGTCCATAGTAGTTCTCTAAAATCATTTTCATTACTAAATAAAACTCGTTATTGTTCTTGACTTGCTTAGCATTTTGATAAAGCCTTGCAAACCAAGAATAATTGCACGCTCCCTTGCCTGCTAGGTAAGAAAGCTTTATTTTGCATAGCTTTATATATTGCGTGTTGCCGGTGTTGAGAGTTGCTCCACCGAAGGGGTCGGCGTACCCGGTTTATATTTGTGTGTTGCCGGTGTTGAGGGTTGCTCCACCGAAGGGGTCGGCGTGCCCATTTATTTTTTTTGTATTTATATGTTCTAGAATATTTTTGGGTCAGTAAATACAAAGGAGACTCTGCCGAAATTTTTGAGAATTTCTAGAGTTTGTCTATTTTCCGACAAACTCAGATTTCTTGAAAATTTTGACTCTAGTTCTAGACCACTTGAACCATCCATCTCCGACCTATAATATCGGAGGGATTTTTGGAATCATGTCCATTTGGACATCTTGGAATTTTACCTTGGTTCCAATATTTCTCGGACTACTTTAGTTTCGGAAAAGACGAAACTAATATTTGAAAGCGACTTGACTTCTAGGACTCCCGTTTGGGAGATAGTTTCTCTGAAGTCTAAATGTTTAGAATAGGTTGCATGGGATATTTGGGAGAGAAACCATTGGATCACACCCGACTGACTTCTTAGCAATATCATTTTTCATTTTCGTACTGATCAGTCCCTGATACAGTGTTCGTGCGGCCGTGCGAATATCCGGGGTGAGGCTTAGCTCACTTTCTTGATCGCAATTGGATATCCAGGCCCTGAGTTTCAGCTCAGCTATCCATTTGCACATTACCCTGAGTTTTCAGCTCAGAATACTTATTAATTCATTAGATATCCAGGCCCTGAGTTCAGCTCAGCTCTCTAATGAATGGGTTCGATATTCTTAGAAAAGTCCAAGTCATACGAACTTCTTGTTATAACACATGATGCGATGACTCGACCCAGATGATTCGAAAACCACTCATGATGTTATCTTGCTTGCAATCACATCAATATGTGATAGTACAGACGGCTGGAGAATCTAAGCACCAACCCGTTTTATACGAGCCTGATCCCGGGCAAATGGGGTTATTGTTGAGATGCTAGGCTAGTGTGTGTGATCCAGAAAGTTTCTCTAAATTGCATTTAGGTTTAGAAAGATCTTGTCGTGTCCTTGTGACATTAAATTGAGAATCTCTTATTCTTTTGACTAATATCAAGGTATGAGTTTTAATTGCTCTAGATACTAAATCTTGTTCACTTATCTTATCATTACGTATTCATACTTCTCCTTTGACCGAGGGCTTGCTCGTCGTATTGACGACCTAGTTTTGTTCACTAGGGACTGAAGAAGATCAAGATGTGGATTAGGCGTACACTGAAAACGATCTCTATGAATGATGTGGAACGGATGGAATGTAACTTCATTTTGAGAACATCTTCACTTATGTAATTTATATGTTTGAAGACAATGAATCAATTATGTGTTGAAGACAATGAATCAATTTTGTATAATATGTGTTTTGGTGAATTCTAGACCAAGTATGTAATATTTCTGGATAAATGAATGTTATGTCATTTGTGGAATTATGTGATTATGCCTTATATCTATGCCTATCCCGGACCTTACAGGCGACAATCGCAGGGTACAATTCGGTACTCATTATTGTTTGATTAGACTCCAAGAATAACATGAGTCTATGAAACTAAGCTAACAAGCATGATATATCATAAGAGCACGAAAAGATAATAAAGCTATATCACTAGAAAAATACCTGAATCATGCAGATGTAATCGACTACCACATGCTCAGCTAACTAACTCCGTACAATCCGCTACCTGAAGAGATCATGAGGTCCTCAGAGGACTAGCAATATACATAAAACATGCCTATCTAACAGTTTATCATGCATAAAAAAATAACCAAGAATGAGACAGAAACTAACAAGTACTATGAACACGGACACGAGAACAAGTACTCATAAATGAACTGCTAGCAAGAGAACATGAACTATCTACCTGTGTTGAAATATCATTTTCGATATGTGAACGGCTAAGGGGTAAATACGGCACCCTGCACGTGTCGTGTGCAGCTGCTATCAGTCAAGATCAGACATTTTGGGAATATTTCTGGGTAGTCCACATGTCTACTAAGATATTTCCCCGCCCAGCTAGTAATCTTGAAATCAGGTCATAAGCATGGTAAATCACATGAACGACAGTCAAGAAGTATAAACAAAATTCATGATACTAATCTCCGTGTGGCAAGCGTGTCAACAAGCAGAAGAGGCATGTCAACCAAATCAACTCTAAAAAACTAAATGATAACATATAACTAAATGAGAAATAATATAAGAATGAAATAAACTGTAGAGGGAGGTAAGATATACTTACCTGGTGGTAGCACGAAGAACCAACAATATACCGTCAACTGGTAAGCCATAAAGTCCAAATCTCACAACTGTATCCGAAAGCTGAAATAGATATTACCAACATTTCCAGAATAGTCAAATTAGCTAGAATTGTTTGTCCTTAAGTCCAATTCTAGACACAGAGATAGAACGGTAATTTCGGGTCAAAACGATGTCCATCGTTGGACCCGCTTTGCACCGAAAAGTGTGCCAGAGTCAATAGTCTCTTAAGTCATCAAACTATATGTCTACAGATTTGTTTTGATGATACGAACCCAACCATATGCCCAAAGTTAGATTTTGATGGGTCGTGCACAAAATCGCCCGTTGAGTCTGATTGTAGGGCCCGCAAAATGACGATCCTATCAACTGTCTCAGAATCAGACCAAACTTGGCACACAAGACCAAAAAAATGATACGGTCCTGTTGGCGCAAGTTTTGTCTCGATCTGACGAACGTGCATAAAGACATTGGAAAATTTATAAAGAGGCCGATACGGTGAATTTTGACGGATACGCATCAAATTCGTCGCGCATACGCAACCAATTTGAATTCCGTCAAAGCTCACACGTCCGAGCAGTCGATACACACCTTCTAATGCTTTCGGTTCGTGACCACGTCGCCCGGTTTGGTAGGACGCACGTCGTACCGAAGAGTTTTATTAAAAATTTACTGTTTTGAAAACGGGTTTTTGTCAATATTTGGGATCCAATTTTTCGGCACGTAGTCGATGAAATCAACTTCTGTAAATTGGATTGCAGAGCCCTATAGGTTGTCTACAAGTTTGCTTAATTAGATTTCAATAATACCTGATATCCTGACAGTAAAATGGCTTCCAAGTTGGGTGTTGTGTCCGTTACAAACTCTATTTACGAACAGAGTTTTCATCGACTTCGAGTAGATTTGCTGAGCAATCCACGATGGTTAACTACAAACTAATTGAATGCATTTGAAGGGGGTTGGCTTGTTATCGAACCTGAAGAGACGGATTGAACATCGGTCGACCATGCGTCAAGAATGTATGTCACAAAGTCGCCCCCTTCGCAGCTTCTGCTGCCGTCATGCACCCAAGTTGCTGTTGCTGTCGTGTACCCATGTTGCTGCTGCTGTCACGTACGGCAGTGCCCAACCAGTGGCCACCGTGGCGGCACGTGCCCGGGGAGGGTATCGCCCGACGTCTAGGATTTGGGATTAGGGCTAGGGTTTGGTTACTTCTCCCTTTCTCTCTCGTGCTTATATGCGAAATAGGGGGTCTGTTACAGTCATGGGTTGGGGGGTCTGCTGCAGCCCGGGATGAGCTTGGGCTTAGGATCGGGTTTGGCTGGGTTCCCTTTCCTTTCTTCTTTTTTCTTTTTATTTATATACAAATATATATACATACATACATATATATATATATATAAAATATATATAATATATATTAAAAATGGATGGCTACTGGGCTTGGATCCCTTGGGGAGCCCCTTCGCTCCCCGCGCGGCCGGCAGCCCTCCGGCACGGCCCCCTGGGCAGACAGCTGGCGGCCTTCTGGCGCCCCGCTGCCAGGTGTGCCCCCCCTCCCAGTCTCCCCACGTTCTGTGGGTGGCCAGGCGGCTCCTGGTCATCGTCCCCGTGGGGAGCCTCTTCTCCCCCGGCGCTGCCGCCCTGAGTCTGCCCAACGTGCGACGGTTTCCCCCTTCTTCTGTTTCCTCGGCATCGCAGACGCTCTCGGCGTCGTGGGCGTCTCTGCGCGCGGTGCCCTCCGCCTGCTCCGGGCCCCTCCATCCTCGGCCCCGGCCCTCCTCTCCTGACGGTCGCCACCCCCTCCGCTGCGTCTCACCCTCCTCCAGGCTCGACCTTCACCTCCGTCCTCCTCCCCTCGCACCACCTCTCTGCTCCCCGCGAGGAAACCACTTCGATCCCTCCTCCCTCCGCCTTTCCGGTGGCCTCCGCCCCCGTGGCCCTGGGGGCTAGCCTGTCCCCACCCGGTCCACCCCAGCCGAGGCCTCCGGTCAAGGAGCCCTCCGCCACGGAGGCCGTTCTTCCTCCAGCACTTCCTTCCCCCGCCGCCGTGGCCGAAGACCTCCTCCTCCACCCTGACTCCATTCTCGCAGCGCCTCCGTCCTCCTTGGACGCGGCCCAGTCAGCCAAGAGACTCCCTTCCGCTTCCGCACCGCTCCACCCCTCCTCGGCAGCGGACCCCCCTCTCCCGCCCGCCGCCTCCGCTCCGCCTTCCTCCTTCTCGGCCGGGTCCTACTGGCAGGACCCATCCACCCAGCGGTGGTACTGGGTTCCAGTCCAGGCGGCCGAGGAACCCCCGCCCAGTCGGCCAACCCCCTCTTGCCTCTCCCTCCCGCTTCTCTCCCCGCCTCCGCCTCAGCTCCGTCTTCCTCTTCCTCGGCCGACGATTACTGGCAAGATTTAGCCACCTTGCGGTGGTACTGGATCTCCGCCCAGCCCCAGGCGGCGGCGGCCCACTTCGACTCTCCGTCAGCATCTCAGTGGGAGGCGTACGCCCTCTCTCAGGGAGCGAGATGCTTCCTCTAGCGCTCCCGACGGCGGCGCCCAAGCCTCGGCGTTCCGGCCGCAGCGGCTCTTCTGCTCGCCGACCCGTGCTGGGCCCTCCGCCATCTCTCCCTGGTCCTCTCCCTCTCCAGCCGCCGCCTCCGGCACCTTCTTTTCCCTCTGTCCATCAACGGCGACGCCCTAGCGGCCCTCCTCGCCGTTCCGCGGCCCCCGCCGCCGTGTTTCCCCCCGGTGAAGCTTCCCTCCCCCTTTGGCGGGTGAGGATCCCGAGGCTAGCCCCCCTCGGGTTCTGCGCTCGGCCCGTCCTCCTAGAGTCTTGGGGTTCCCCCCCTCCGCCTGGGATTCCCCTCCTCCACCGGCGATCCGCCGTCCTCCAGCCGTGGATCCCCACTCCGCCCCCTCCTTCTCCCCTGGAGCTCGCCGAGTCTATCCCTCTCCTCCGCCGGCATTCCCCTCCTCCTCCCGGCGGTGGCGAACCCTCCGACGTCCTCCCGCCTAGGCTCCCTCCTCCTCTGCCGCCATCGCCGTGGTCTCGCCGAGGACGGCACGCCGAGCTCCTCCCCTCGGGGCGAGAGACCCCCCTCCGTCCCTCCAACCGACGCTCCGCCGCGGCCTTCCCTCCACCCGAGGCTCCCGCCAGGCGTGGTCGCCACCGGCCCCGGTGGCCCCGAGGTACCCCCTCCCCCCTCAGGCCCCGCAGTCGTCCGGGGTCCCGCACCCCCTCGGGCCACTCTCCCTTCGGACTCCGCACCGGGAGCAGCTCCTCGGACCCCGCGTAATCACGCCACGTGCCGCCCTCGGGCCCCGCGTAATCACGCCACGTGCCCCCCCCCTCTTTCCCCCGTTCATTTCTTCGTTTTTGAATTTTGAATGTGGTCCGGGTGGCCCGCTTGTGGGACCCGGCCACCGCTTGCTGTAGCTTAGTCTTGTTCTCTGTTTCAATAAAAGCCAGTTAATATATATATATATATATATATATATATATATATATATATATATATATATATATATATAATGTACTTCTAAAAATCCTAAATAAATTCTCAATATCATATCTAACTAGTATAGAATATATTTAGAGAAAAATGACCCTATATATGCAAATTTATTTGACAATAAACTAAAATGACCAATAATAATAATAGATAATTTTTATTATTATATAAACCTAATAACAATAGTAATGATAACCAATAAGGACAATTTATAATAGGGGTATATACAAAATATATACAGTCTAAAGTTCCTGAAATGCATGAGGGTAAGTACGAAAGTAATTATCCTATTTTAAAAAATTATCGCTTATATCAAATAATATCGATGTCTTTACTCTATATATAACAATTATTTATAAAATATATCTAACAGAGCAATAAGACAAAATATGGCATACACACCTAAAAATTATATTGACATGGACGTCTCTGCACGCACTATAAGGCTACATGGGCTTGGACTCGGTTCGGGTGAAGTCCGGACTGGTTTGGTACAAACCGGGTCTTCTAAAAGTCAATAATCTAATTAATAAATATTTAATCATCTATAGGGGTTAGGTGCAACTTGGCATTATTTTCCTAGTTAGGACACACTTATGGCTGGGTCTTCCCTGATTTGGCTAATACACTAGTCAAGGCACACGACCATCCTATCCGTGCCATGATTCCTAGTCGTCTTGTACTTCAAAACTCAACCATGGCTAAAGTCATCTACCGTAATAATTAACTAAATAATTATTTATAAAATTCTAAAACTTACCATTTAAATCAAATAAATAATAAAAAAATATTTTAAAAATTTTCGGGAAGAGGAGTTACAAGATTATTATTTATGGATTCTATTTCATGATTACCGTAATTCCATGTTTACCATATTTACTGCATTTACCGTGATTATCGTGTTTTGTGTCGTCATTTGAATCCATGATTACTAGTTAGAGGTAAAATACCTTAGAATATATGTAATTAAAATCCTGTACATCTGTATTCTCGTGCTTGACTGCTAATCATACACTACACGTATGATTAAGGTTGACCAAGTAGACCCCTTAGCCGATCACATATAGAACGTGGTATTTCAAATACACTTAGTATATTTATGACTTATGTATTTTATATTGATTATGTCACATGCCTTGATTCTATGATTATCTTTTTCATGTCTATATGCTTATCAGATTATGTTTTCAGTTTATTCACCTTTGTTCTCTTATTCTACTTCAAGTCATATAGTTTCTATCATGTTATGAATAGTGGATCATGTATTGTACTTGCTCCCATTCTGACTGAATAACCATAATTTTAGGCGATAATTTAAAGGAATGGTGTTCTACTCACTATGGCACACCAGAGACTGATCACAGTATACCTAAGGATACATGAGATACAGTTGCGGTCTTACCCCTAGAGGATGCTTAGTTTAGTTTAGCATTTACTTTTGTTGTCTAAATTTCTGTTGTTGGAATATTTTATGGAGATGTACTCTATTATAAGGATTCATGTATCTGACTTTCTAACTTGGACCTTTTGGACTCATTTTTTTATTTTATATCTTTCTGTTAGCATTAACATAGTGGTTGAGTTAGAATCTGTTATCATGATTTACATTATGCTGCTATGTAACGCCCTAGTCCTAACATACGTAGGACCAGGTATACGAATACATGCTAGCAGCACTTTACTAATAGGCCAAATCACACAACAAGCCAATTAGTTGACGCTTAAACTGTAAATCATGATAACATCCCAGAAACACAACACAGTCCACAGGTATATATATATATATATATATATATATATATATATATATATATATATATATATATATATATATATATATATATATAATCACATCCACAGAGTAACAGTCCACAAAGAAATCAAGTCCAATACTGAAAATATAGCAAATATCCAGTAGCGAAAGTAAAAAATATCTGTACGGGCAAAGACACCCCGAAACCATAGAAATAGTGTAAAAACCAACTACAAGTCTGATAAAGTGAAAGCAAATAACATAACAAGTCTAAATAATCATGATCACGAGAAGTCCTCGGGCACTATCTCGTCCTCCTGTGCCGGTACGTTTTCAGTCTTAGCTCCGGAACTGTAAATCTCAGGATAGTCTTCAGCTCCGTCTAAGCCTGAAAAATGGTCAGGTCCTCAGGGGACTAGCAAGGTACATAATATACATGCCATGGTACAGTTATGAAAAATATGATATAAGGCAATCTATGTATCCGGTCTATGTGATGTGCAAGTAAGAATCTTTTCTAGAATATCAGACCTCTCTACTGAGGCTCACAAGCTCCTCAGCAGGATATTTGTCTCTAGTTTTGTGTCATGGGACCAAGAACAATAAATCTCGACAGTGGTAATCCTCTACTCTGCTACAGAGCTAAAGGGTCACATAAACAACAGGCCATTCGACAATAAGTCTGATATTGTAATCAATTTCTCCCCAACCCCATGTCTAGAATCTAGCAACCTTAAGTCCATACAAATATCTCGATAACAATATCAATAATATGGAACAATCTAGAACATAACTACAAGGTCAATACCACGAATAATTATGTCAATCTCGCATCATGAATGTGTCAGTGCCATATGGTCAATCGTGTCAAAGGACATGTCAATATGCACGTAATGCCTAAGTCAATACTCGGTGTCATTATCATGGCATCGGTACCCGTCTTCTAAACGGACACTAAGCATGTACAATCCTACGTCTTGCAATGCTAAGAAATAAACAACAAGAAAAGAAAAAAGGAAATAAACTATAACCACGACACGGTACACTTGCCTGTAACTGATGTCTGAAGGTAGGCCTGACCAACTCCGGTGTCCTCTCCACTCCTTCCAAGCTCACCTATAATAATACATCTTTAGCAATCTATACTATCTCACCATATATGGATTATATTGTCATCTATGACTACTAGTTGGCAAAACGTTAATACAATATATGTTTAATACATAAGTACCAACTCCTCTCATAATATAATTTATACTATAATAAAAACAATAAGTTTAAATTATGAAAATTACTTATAAATACCTATATATTACCAAAATTAACTTTTCAATGGTGGAACTATGTCACAAGAGTTCCTATGTCAGTACTATACATTAATATCACAATTCAACCTACTAATTTAACCCCAAAATAATAACTAATTAAAATTATTAAATTTTGTAAAAATCCTAGAAATTAGCTAAAATAGTGGTTTAAATATTAAAAATTGTGAAACAATTAGTTAAATAGGGTTTTATGATGTGTTGGTCCTTTTGGACACAAAGAAGACATAATTTCTCGTAGTTCGGTGATACGGCAAATGTTTCAAAAAAATTTAAATAGCAAACGGATGAGAAACCTACCAAATAGATATGCATCTGAAAGCTCTCGACGTCTAAATTCTGAATAAAAGTATTAGAATGATGAAAACTGATCGTAGATAGGTGACAGTGGCTCGTAACAGAACTCGTCAGTTCTGGACACTCTGTCGTAGATTCGACGCCACAGAAAATTCGCTGCGATCCAGGAGCTGCGGCTTTGAGAGATGGTAGAGTACACATATAGGTACAAGTTAGAGTCAGGGTTAAGGAGGTTTGGTCAATAAAAGCATCAAAACACAGCCATGGAAGGGAACTAACTTGTTGTTCTCAGATTTTAGGGATTGACTGAGTTTTATGCTCGTGTTTGGGCTTGTCCCGGACAACTAAGTTGTTGTGGCGACTTGGGGGCTTGATGGGGTCGAAGGGGGCTGTATTGGATTTGCAACGAACCTTCTCGGAGGGTCGTAGGAGGTCGAGATGAGGTGCAAACAGCAGCAACAATGCAAGGTACAACAGTCGTTACGGCCGAAAGCTTATGGGCTATTTTTGGTTTGTGGAGGGGGTGGTCGGCCAAGTTTTTGTGAAGTAAAATATAAAAAAGTGTAGGAAAGAGGGTTAGAGAGGATGTAGAGGTGGTGGTGAGGGCTAATGGTGGTCTGGAGATTGGCGAATGGAAAATGGAAGAAGCTACGCACAGATGAGAAGAGAATGGAGAGGGTGCATTCAGTTACGAGATTACTCTCGGTTTTTGCATATTTCAATATACATAACGTTTATTTTAGGAAGGTTAAGGGGTGTGGATTACAGAATATGTGAGATTTCTGTAGAATTTGATAAGATTAACGATTAATTAAGGATATGAAAAGATTTTCTATTAATGGAGGGATTGGCTTGTTTACATATACGGCCTCTTCAATCTCCTTTTTAGAGATTTGTATAATCTCAACAAATGGCTGAATAACATCAATAAAAATTAATTATAATTGGTCCTTTTAGGTTAGGTCAACCTAGGTAGGTTCTACTACAACTAGTTGGGTTAGTTTCGGGTCAGGATGGATAATTAGTTCCCAAAAGTCCAAAAATTGGTCTTTTGTGCCATTTAAAGATAAATAGCACAAGAGACCTCAATTGAGTGGGACACTAGTGGCATGTGCATAGTAGGTTTCGATTTGGTCAAAATTATATATTGGGTCGAAATATTTGGATCAGATTTGGGCCTTAAATCAAAATTGGAAAAACACATTGAATTTGACGGCGAAGGCTAAAATGAATATTTTGACCCTAAAGTTGTGCAAGAAAAATATAATACAAGAAGACATGTTTGAGTGGGACATGATATACCAAAATGAAGGTGGGCTTGTCTAGAACACGAATATGGAACTTGTTTTGAGGAATTGGCTAATATTGTACTTCAAAAATCAAAGTTACATTAAAGTGTATTTAAAGTCAGAAATTAAAATAGAAGTATATATATATATATTTAAAATAACTAACTAAAGATAAATCAAAATAATCCCAAAATTTTAGAGTGCTTACATGCTACTTCTGGATATTACTTGAGGTTTAGACAACGTACTATTGGCGACTGCGCGGTGTAGGCTGGACGTATTTCCACGTACTCGTGCCCGAACTTCCAGGTGCGGCTCGTGACATATTGTATTTACATATTCATTATTGTTGTCATGCTTTTCTGTATCTTGTTACGTTCCTCTGAGGACCTGGAGATCTCTCCAGGGTTAAACGAGTAGGATTACCCACAGGAGTACGACCGTGACCGGACACATCTTTTGTTGGCGAGGAGGTAATGCCCACTGATGACGCCTGATACTTTTCTTTTATGGGACATTTAGTTGCTACTATTATTTCTTTATTTATTTATTTTATTATTTATTTGGAGGTCGTACTTCATATCATTTTATTTGATTTAGTTGACTAGTAGTAGATTTGTCTCCACCCGACTATTTGATTTCATTTTATTCTCGTACTTAACTATTGCTCACTACAACAAAAAGACCTATTAATGACGCTTGATAAGTGGATTTCATGACGGCTGATAAAGAAGCGTCATCAAAGTTTGAAATACCTTTTTTCTATGATGGTTTAGGCTAATTCTGGGTTTTTTATAACGTTTATAAAACAAAGCGTTATTAATAATTTAGAGCGGTGGCAAACTTGTGATATTTTTTAAGTCTAATTGTTGGCAAAATCCTTGATATAGCCCGCCTCTCCCCCAAAACATTCTGGTCTTCTCCTTCTCCTCCTTTCTTCTCCCTCCTCTCCCCTAACTCCAAAACCCTAACCCTAGATCCAAAATCTTCGAGGAGGGCCTCACGCTCCTCGTCGCCCTCCAGGACATGCTCGAGGCCGTCGCGCACGCGATCGACAAGAACGCGAAGGAGGAGCGTTAGGGTTCTGCTCGTCCTCTTCTCTGCGCTCTCCCTCTCCTTCCTCCGGCGTCGTCGATGTCGTGGGTCCGCAACCTCCGTCGCTTCACCGGTTCCGGCGCCGGCCTCGGATCCGAAGTCCTCATGGGTCACTTTCTCTTCCTTACACCCTCCTCTCCTCTTCTTCTCCTTCCTTTCCCCCAACTCCAAAACCCTAACCCTAATTTTGAAGAAATTAAAAACCCTTTTATTCCCCATACGTCCCCGAAGGCCACCTCCGTCGCGACCGAAAGGAATCTGATTCTCTTTTTGGTCATTATTTTTGGGTTGGAAACAGAAAAAGTTTCTTCCTTTAGGTTAATTTGGGCTTGGTTTGTTCACGTTGGAATAAAATGGGTCTCCTTCAGAAGAAGAAAAAAGAATAGATCTAATATTGTTTGGTTTGGAACAAAAAATGTTTCTTCCAGGGGATGTAATTTAAACTTGGTTTGATTCTATACTCATGTTGGAATAAATGCATATTTGGAAGTGTTCAAGCTGTCACTTGCTACAAGAGTTCAGGAACCAGGAAAAGTTGGCAGTTTTTTGTCCTAGAAAGTCGGGACCAAAAACTTGAAATGCAACCAATACATATAATGTAGAGTTGAAAGGCCTTAACGTCCTTCCAAATTCTGATCTGTGCAATTTTTTGCGGTACAGTAAGGGAGAAATGTACACGTAAGATGTGCACAGACCATGTACCACCTTTCCATATTCTTTCCCAACACTTACATATTTGCAAGATAGCTGGCAGGAAGGAGACTTCTCTTCTTCCTCTCCTTTCACTATCACCATGTAAGTTTTCACCCAACAATTTTCACAGTGTTACTACGAATATATGTTCATCTTTGGGTTTGCATGTCATTCTGAATCTGCCACTGCACTTAGTTCTCTATTTGGAGAATAAATTCGGCCGAGGTCACAGCTCTGTTCGGCTAGTCCTGTCAGATTTGAGCCTTCATGGTTACATGAAGTTATGGCTCAACAATGTGCTCATTTAATTGAAATGTGGATACTCCTACCAAACAATTAGGCATAACGAACTGACAGACTGGATGCCCTTGCTCATGTTTTTTTTTTGTTGCGGCATGTATTCAAATTCTAAATGCTCTGCTGATTGTTGAACATTTTTGTTTTTGTTTTTTGTTTTTTGAGATGCTGCTGATTGTTGAACTTGAAGTTACCAAACAATTAGGGAAACGAATTGGCAAACCCCTGATTGATGTCTATGCATATGTTCTTTTTTGTTGTGCATTTATTCAATTCTAAATGCTCGGCTGAACCTGTACATGTATCTTAGCGAATATGATAACATCCCCTGTGCTCATTTACTTTAATTTATAAGCAGCAAACATGAAATTTTTGCATCGTTTTTATTCTCGCTTTCCTGCTTGAGCTTAATTGGAAGGGTTTTCTTGAGGCTGAACCTGTACATGTATCTTAGCGAATATGATAACAATGATGAGATCCATGTGATTTTCTTCGTAGAATGGAAGAAACATAGGATATTTGTTCTTCATTGCTAGGGGTAATTAATTTTCACAATCTATTATCTACTAATATTAGCGTCATACTGTGAATTTGTAGTATTCAGCATTAACTTCTGAAGTCCGAGAGGGGCGTGGAAAAGTTCCAGTTGTAGACTACAAAGTGGTGAAGTATGTCAGTGAAGGAAACAACGAGATGAATTCTAATTCCAAGGAGTTAAAGCGTAGCTGCTATTCATTTTGCATGTGCCCTGGTGGACAGGTAGAGTTTATTCCGGTCGCTTGGTAGGAGAATCATCCAATGTTCCAGTATTGAAAAGATTTGTTAAAGTTCATCATGACAGGTTGTCCTAACAAGCACGGATTCAACTGAACTCTGTGTCAATGGAATGTCTTTTTCTCGCCGTGCATCTAGATGGGCAAATGCAGCACTGGTTGTGACTGTCTTCTCAGATGACTTTGTTTCTTTTCGTGGTCATGGACCCCTAGTAGGTGTTGAATTCCAGGTAATGTCATTGTTATCTTCAGGAGGACTATACTTAAGATTCTTTAATATCAACTACCTACATGATTCTATGCTATCTCCTGTTATCGATTTTAGTAAAGGGACTAGTAAGGAGAATACCTGACATCAACATTCTGTGATATCAGCTAATTAAATAAAGTTGTTGTGCCATTAGATTGTATATTTTGTGACAAGAGGTGAAAGTCTTCTAATGCCGAAGATAATCTTCATGAGGTAAGCATAAAAATTAAGAGTTTTTTCTTCTAATTCTCTCATTTTGGACATGGATATATTTGCATTACGGAGTAAAAGAAGAAATTGCATATTATATTATAATTGGGTGAAGACTGGGATTTTTATGTGGTATCAATAGATAAAGCTTTTTCTGATATGATACAAGTGTTAGAAAGCATTTTGGCTTCTTCCAGATTGGTAAATAGTTTCTGTCATAGTATCAAATAGTTTCTTGAATATGAATCATTTCACTCTTTGGCAATGAGTACATTGAAGAAGATGGCTCTACCGGTAAGTATTTTACTTCTCTCTAAGTATGTGTAGCTTGACTTCTGGAACAGTTAGTAAGTTTTCTCCTAAGCTAACATCTTTTCTGGAAAGAATTTAGCTGTAGTGATTATTAATTCTTTTGTGGTCAAGTATTCAATAAATTTGATTGTTCAAACTTAAGAAAAAAATTAGTAGTTCTAATTCTACCTTTAGTTAAACTAAAATTTAAGTAGATGAGGTTTAAAGCATGAACCATTGATATATCGTTTTTAATGCCTTAGTCATTGAAGTTTTTGAAGATTAGCTCATAGAGCTCTCTCTATTTTCAAATTTGTAAGTTGGTGTTATCTTAATGTGTTGATAATACTTGTTATAGATGCATGGTGGAATTGTAGCTAACTAGTATTAATTTTCTTTCTCAGGTGCACATGAAGATGCAACTATTATTGCAGTGGTGGGATTTGCTACACGTGATGTTGACAGTTTTGATGTGCTCAAGTTGAAGCCAAAGTAGTTACTTGTTTTGAGGATTCATTTAAGTAGTAGTTGTAAATATATGTATTTGGATACCCTATTTTGAGATAATGTAATGAAGATGGTGATATAACATTTCGATGTTTTCTTGTGAATATAGTTCAAAGTTGTTGTTTTAAAATTAAATTGAGAAGTTTTTGGAAAGTAATATATAATGTGCAGTATTGAGTGTTATAAATGTGATGAGTTCAGTAATATGAGTGTTATAAATGTGCTGCGTTGAGCCTATACATATTATCTATTCATGACGTTTTAAAATTGTTCTGAATTGTGCACTATATATTAACTATTCATAACGCTTTTATAGAAACTATTCATGACGGTTATTTTATGACGCTTTTAAAAAACATTTATAACACCGGTTTTCATAACGGTTGCTGTGGAAAAAAAAGCGTCATGGTTCGTCATTAATGACGCTTTTTAGCCGTCATTAAAAGGGTTTTTTGTTGTAGTGGCTACATTGATTAGTTATTTTTTTCTTTATTTGTAGATGAGCTTTAGTATTTGCCCGTGACTTATAGATTATGAGCTGGAGCTCTGATATTTTTCATATATTGGAGTAGTCTTCGTATACATATAACTAGCATGTACGTATCCTTAGTCCTACGTATAATACGACTAGGGCGTTACGTTGGCGACTTCCCGAAAGTTAAAGTCCAAGATGGTGTCGTCTCGATACCCAAAGCTATAATGGAAGTGGTCAACCTTCCGCATTTGTAGAACCAGAATAGTGGGTTGGTTCCATTAACCACGCCGCATGGTGATATAATATGGGTGCACCATGACATTATCACAAAAATGCAGCAGAGGGTATCTTCCACCTCCAAGTCAAAGCAGAAAGGGAAAAAAAGTAAATCATGCCTTATGGTTCTTCCCGCTTCTCCATCTACTAATGAAGTGCTTTCTGGTGAAACTAGGTATGGTAAATATTAACAATCGACCTATGACCTTGTTGAAGAAGATGTAGCTCATGTCCTTCCTAAGACATGCTTGTCAAAGCCAGTAGCGACAAACAAGTCTAAGTCCAAGGAAGACCGTTTTGACAAGTCGTTGAAGAAGAATCCAGCACATGGGCTTGACAAACTGTCCACCTTTGACATATTGGCACAACATGCCAATACACATGCTCGGGTATTCATTTACTAGCTCATTCGCCTTTCTAAGAAGACTCATGATGCATTAAGGGAGGCATTGCTTCATATCGGCTCCTAACTTGCCCAGGTTAAGAAACAAGCTAAAGAACTTGATGTATGTCCTCTTTGTCAGAGTACAACAGAGAAAATACCTAATATCTCAAGAGGATATGTTGTTTAAGGACAACTGTCATGATCGTCCATTGTACTACATAGGCTACATTGGAGCCATCAAAGCCTATTGTATGCATGATATTGATCTGGGCTCTTTACTTAGCATAATCCGCAGAAGCCTACTATAAGTCTTGGGGATCCTCATGCATAACTTGGCAGCGACCAACATGACCATCCTTGACTTCAATGCTGGAAGAAGCCATCATGTGGAAAAGATTCGCCTCAAATGTCAGATAGGCAATTTATGCACCGAGGTCACGTGTTACATAATTGATGTTGATGTACCCTATATGTATTACTTGGACGTCCATGAATACATGAGAACATGATTGTCCCATCTACCCTCCACCAATGCTTCAATTACGTGGATAGTGAGGAGGTAGTAAGAACGAAGTTCGCTGGCATTAACATGTTCAAAGGCATTGAGGCTTACTACTTAGATGATGTGCTATATAAACAACATTACCCTAAAGAACAGACTGACAATAATGCCGATGAGAGGCTACTCATGCAATCGAAGAAGGTCCCTTAGTAATCTACCTTGAGGGATATACTGACAAAGCTTATGCTCATAACAATGCGGAAGCTTTTGTGGTGGATCTTGACAAAAGCTCTTCTAGACAACCATTCATTGTTGATCTGTCTGGACCTGAAGGTTTCGATCAACCGTTTGTGGTTGACCACACTGGATATTCTGCACCTCCGTTAGTCCTTTGTGGTTGACCTTACTGATTATGGTGCTGACGTCGCACTGGAACAATACATAAATAACCAGTCCGATGCAAATCCCCATGATGCAACCTCCAAAAAGGAATCTTTTTATCATTTGAATAAAAGCAATGATTTGAACTATTCTTTTGTTGATAATAGATCTAGGCAAACTATGCCTCTACATTACATTCTCGTAAATCATTGTATATACATGTGTCAACTGCTTTGCAAGTGCATCATGCCTTCCACTCGAGGATTCCCACTTCCTTGTTACGCCAAGGAAGAAAGGTCAGAAGCCTATAATCTTCAGTCGGATAGAACCTCGCATGAAACTGCATGAAGAAGTTTCCAAACAAGATACAAGCAAAATACAACTTTATCGTTGAGGATTGACCTTCATTTTGTTGTACATTTTCTTTCCTAGATAGAAGAAGTTGGAGGATATTTTTGGAAAACAGAAACAAACTGAGAGCATCAATTATTTTCTTTATTCTAAAGAGTTTTTTTTTTTTTTTTCCATTTCTCATCATCATTTGACTTTTCCTAATTGTCCTTAAGCAACATGTCTACTTATGATATTCATCCTGTCAATTTGATTTTGTTTTTTTTGTTTTTTGGAAAATGATATTTGAATCACACATTTGGATTATGTTGTCATTCTAAGAAATAATTTTTTTAGTTAAAAAAATTTAGGACATTTTAAGTTCAGTCTATTGTAAACTAAATTCTGGCTCCGCCCTTGAATGCATGGATGCTTGAGAATAATATGTTGAAACTAAAGAAAGCAACTAATAATAGTTTAGATACAATGACAAAATCGTTGAATAAGAAGAAACTGAGGTATGCCAAAAGGTAGCAAGTACTGTATCCTTCTAGTTGGTCGATCGGGTGGGAAGGTTTTGTTAGGATTCTCTCCTTAAATGGCTGGAGGAACCATGCATGATGTAGTCATTGGAAGAAGAATCCATTTTTGGAAGATTGATGGCCTAATAAGAAGCTGCAAAGATACGGTGAAAGATTGATGGCCTTCTAAGAAGAAGCAAAGATATGGTGGGAAGAAGAAAGATATGGTACGTTTCATTGGACCGAAGAGTAGTTATCCACACTTTGAGCCTATATAAAGGGCTTCTGGCACACCTTCAAGGCATTCATGTAATCGCTCATTCCAGTGATCTACTACACTACATTCTAGTGACATACATCCGAGGCTGTTCGAGACAACTGGGGTGAAGGACTAGATTTTGTTCAATTGTGCCGGTGAGTTTTAAAATACTGTTGGCAGGACTGTCAAAATTAAGTCTACTGCTAATTTTGTATAAAAGTATAGAAGAAATTGGAACGTAAAGATACACAAGTTGAGCTTGCCATCTCTCTCTCAGTTATAATGGCGGACGATGCTTCAGTAACATGCATGGAGCCGAAGAGAGGAGGATGGAAGACCTTCCCTTTTGTCACAGGTTTCCTTTTCTCTCTCACACACATTCACATGCACATGCACACACACAAATGTATATGTGGTGTTAGAATTCTAACAAATATGTTACGTAAAAGATTTAACTATGGACTCTGCAAGGTTGTCCGTGGTTTGTGACTGCACTGCAGGCCACGTGACGGTTTTTCGTTGGCCCTCTGGTCTGGATGGGATCCGGTAATAGCAGGAGGGACAATAGTTGGCTGTCACGTGAGCTGCCAGTCACGTTTGCGGTCACAAACTGCGGACAAAATATTATTTTTGTTTAACTATATATTGGATGTGCATGGTTTTTAAATCAAATGCAGCAAGTTCATTAGGAGTGGCTATCGTATGCTATGGAGTGTTGGGAAACATGATGGTGTATCTCAAGCATCAGTTCCACATTGACAGCATCGACGCAACCCTAATCACCAGCATAATCAATGGCGCCTTCCAGCTCTCCCCCGTCTTTGCTGCCATCATCTCCGACTCGTGCTTAAGCTGCTTTGCCGTCATCTCCGCATCGACTGCTGCATCCTTCCTGGTAATTAATTAGTTAATGAACTGCATCTTTACTTGAAGCTATGCATTCACAACTTGATTTAGATTAGGCAATTAAAAATAGCTATTTAGTATCATTTTTTGTTAATTATTGAATTATATGATGAACATCAAGTTTTCATTATTGTTATTTTTTGTTACTACTTAGGCCATTTCCAACAGGGTTTTCTCTCTCTCTCTCTCTCTCTCCTATTTCCATGGTAACAATAAGTAGAACAATTTTTACCAATAGGGTTTCTTCCTCTTATATATTTCCATAGTAGAACCCTTTATTTTGTAGAAAAAATTCTCCCAACAGATATTTTTATCCCAATTTAGATCCTAACGCTGATATAGGATGAAGAATTTTTATGAGTATTTTTACATATAGAAACTCTCATAAAAATTATTTCTCTCTCATAAATAGAAATTAATATTGGACCTACTTTCAAACTAAATTATTAATTTGACCATTTTATTTCTGCCACATATGATAGAAATTGGAAACTATTGGAGAGTATTATTTTTTGTGCAATTTCTACGTAGAAACTCCACCAATTATGATATAAATTTTCTTATAGTACAATACAAGTATTATAGAAACTCAATTTTAGGAATTTTCATCGGAGATGGCATTAGAAAAAAGTGGAGAAAGAACGTTGCCAAAGTTAGGCTATTAATACTATATTTTGAGAGCACTCAAAAATAGTATATTTTTTTGGGCTAATTAGCGTTAGACCCTAAATTTTATATCACCTTAGAAATTAAGTTCTAACGTGTTCAATTGAAAAGTTTGAAATCTTTTTTTTTTTTTTTTGAATTCCTTTTACTATTATACATTTCTTTCCAATATGTGTTGCTTGTTGCCCTTTACTCATGTTCAGGATATAATGAAAAAAAAAAATCAAAAATAAAAATTCAGATTCCAAACTTTCTAATTGATAATGTCAGGACTTAAACACTTAGCTGATATAAAATCTAAAGTCTAAACGCTAATTAGCGCTAATTGTTTTACTTTTAAGTTCATCATATTTTGGCAAACAATTTTGTAAGTTGTATCCTACAAAGGCTAGCTGACAAGTTATATTTTTTATCGAGAAAAGATGGGTTCAAACAAGGACATAATCAAAAAATCAAACTAAGGTGGGTGGAACGGAATAGGGCGGGCTGGATGTAGGATAACTTATATGGAAAAAAATCCAATGAAATAAAAAAATATTGGGGTTGGCAGGAGTCCATCCCACCTACAACATGGTTCCTACATCTGGGTTCAAGAGGGATCCCACCTAAATATTATTAATACAAAGTAAATTCAGGTAATAGAGTGTATAATTTTTTCATATATAATATTATAATATAAGGTTCAAATAATTGGAAGTGACGCATCAAGAACTTTTCTGAGATAAAGGATGGGATCGGATCTAGGAGATCCCAGCCAACTTTTATTCATACTAAACATATGATACGTATTGAAACTAATAGTAGACATTACAAGCAAAGCAATAATAAAGATACTAAAATAATACAAATGAAGAAGTATACGAAGAACTTTTCTGAGAACAATGAATATGAAGTTAGATTATGGTTATTTAGTTTTAGTATCTCCTCTAATATTAGATATTTGCGTTTATATTCTGAAAAATAGGGTTCGTGTCTTGTCCTACTAGTTGATTTGGTTGATCGTCCAAATGGAGAGCTAAACGATTTTTTTTTATATTATACGAGACCCCAAAGCTAAATGGAAATATGTGAGGGTTGTGTGGCTTGTTTATTCAGTTTTGCATTGTGGGGGTTTGTGACTTAGATTACTTAGTTTTGTCATGATCAATCGAGAATGAGACTTGTGACATTGTTATTTGCTTCTATCGTGTTCTCAGCAGCCACATAATCCTCACAACGACAGTTTCGATGGAAACGACTCCATGGACATTGTGTATCATGAGATGTATCTCATCTAGGTCACATTGTTGAATGTTTGCAACTGAAGAGCCCTATAGGGTTGTGACTGCTGAGATCATGATCAAAATAAACAACAATATCACAAGTCTCATTCTCGATTGGCCATAAAAAAAACGTAATAATCCAAGTCACACAATCTTCATCATGCAAAATTAAATAATCAAAGTCACGCAACCCTCACATATTTAAGTTTAGTTTTGAGATCTCATATAACATTCAAAATTTATGTTTATGTTTCCATTTTGGACGTTTATCCCATGTCAACCGTTAGAACGATATCCAAACCCGCCTATTGTACAATATGGAGATCTAAACATAAATTTTTAATATTATACGAGATCCTAAAACTCAATACGAAAAATACTATTTGGCCCACGATCTTGGCCTGCAAACCGTGACCACGGGCCAGGTGTCAGCATCCCATTGTTCTCCCTCCTATTTGCCTCAGCCCGCCACTGGTTGACTTGTCAATGGACACTGACACGTGGCAGACGGTCCAAAAGTGCGGGCCTAGCACTGTCGAACTCAATTACCCGGTAGATTAAGTTGAGATACCATGTAGCTCAAATATAGGCACAAATAAACTTACAATGGAACCATTAACCATTTACTTATTTGATCTCCATTTAAGCGTTTACTTGTTTGATCTGTTTGATCCAGTGAGTAGGATTCCTGTTAATTTATCTTGTATGATCTAATTTACTGAGCAAAGTGAGTGACAATGCTCAACAGGGAACGCTTCTACTCACATTAACGGCTGCAGTCCCCTTCCTGAGTCCACCTCCTTGCTTGCTCGGCGCGTGCGAAGCCCCGACTAGAGGCCAGCTTGCGGTCCTCTATGCGGCCTCGGCCTTGTTGGTTGTAGGATTCGGAGGCACTCGCTTCCTCGCCGCCACCATGGGCGCCATCCAGTTCGACAGCACCGACGATCGATCGGCCTTCTTTAGCTGGTACACCGGCCTGATCTACGTGTCGGTGATAGTCGGTCTTGTAGGAATCGTCTATGTACAAGACAATGCCGGTTGGGTTTGGGGTTTCGGTCTGTGCACGACTACTATCGGTGTCGGCCTTCTCGTCTTCCTCTCTAGAGCTCGTAGCTACCGCCATCCTGAGCGCAAGAAGAATCCATTACTGCGTTTTAGGCGCATCGCACTTTTTAAAGAGAACTTCTACAACAGACTCGAAGATGGAGCTACAGAAACCCTAACACAAGGTCTAATTTCAAGGTTAGTTATACCTATCTATAACTTTGTCGCGTTAATTTCACTCTGGTATTTGACTCCCAAAAAATTTAGATAATACCATCTCCCATTATGTAACATATGACATGGCTAATGACATGACAAAATTAAATATTAAACACTAATAGTCAATATTTAAATTAATATTAATATTAATTAAATTAATATTAATATTAAAATTAAAATTAACAATAATATTAACTTTAATATTAATATTAAAATTAATATTCACATTAAATTAAAATTAGCATTAACATTAAAATTAAATTAATATTAATATTAATATTAATATTAATATTAATATCAAATTAACATGAATATTAATATTAACATTAACATTAACATTAATATTAAATTAAAATTAGCATTAGTATTAACATTAACAATAAAAAATTGGATAATTAATTTTTTTGGCTAAATTATGATATGTTAGTTGCCATGTCAGATGTCAAATAATGGAAGATGACATTATCCAAAAAATTTGGGAGTCAAATAGCAAAATTGTTTCACTAATATACGAAGCTATATACTGCATCTCTCATTAAAATTAATCTTTGATAACATTTGTATGACATTGTGCAGATCACCAGAGCAACCATTAGTACACTCGGAAGAACTTAAAACCGTCCTCAGACTCGTCCCTCTCTTGTCCGCTTCCCTTGTCATGTCCATCTCTTTGTTCAGTCAGGTTTCCCTTACCATCCTCCAAGCCCTCGTCATGGACCGTCGCATTATCGGTTCCCATTTCTCCATTCCCGCCGCCTCCACGACCGTTTTCCTGGCCGCTTCTGCCGCACTCTCCATCCCCCTCCTCAACCGCGCAATCTACCCCCTCTGGCATCGTGTCACACGCAGGTCGCCTACGCCTGTCCAGCGCATCGGGTCCGGCCTCCTCGTCACCACCGCCACGATGGCGTGTGCGGCATTGGTCGAATCCAAGCGTCTCCGTGCCTTGGCCAGCTCTGACGAGCCCGCGCCGATTTCCTGGCTCCTGCCAGCTTTGGTGCTGATCGGACTGGGGGACGCGTTGCTGGTTCCTGCGCAGCTCGAGTTCTACTATCAGGCGTTTCCCGAGTCGCTCCGGGGCTCGTCGACGGGCGTGAATGCCCTTGTTGGAGGAGTAGGGGCTTATATGAGCACCGCGTTCCTCGCACTGGTCCGGAGATTCACCGGCTGGTTGCAGGACGACGTGAACCAATCGAGATTGGACAATGTGTACTGGTTGTTGGCAGTGATGGGAATGCTCAACTTTGGATACTTCGTAGTGTGCACAAAATTGTACAAGAAGGGCAGCGTACATGTTTGAGTTCCAATTGCTGCTGCTGCTGCTGCTGCTGCTTCTTGTTACTGCCAACAAGGATTTATGTACGTGCAAAGGAATAATAGGATGTTTTTCATTTCTTTCCCTCTTTTTTTTTTTTTTTTTTTTGCTTAATTGTAACTTGATTATCGATTTAGAGCTATCTCAGACGGTTTTTGATAGATCAGAAAAATCATCTATGTCTCAAGACATGCGCATGGTGCGGACGTGCGCTAGGTGCGCACACGCGTTTACGCACGATAACGGGTGCGTATACGCACACGAACATAATCCGTGCGCACCCGGCATATGCCCGTTCTTTAACCGTGTCTTAACTATTTCAGTTTTTCAACTTGGTACCTTAAACATTTTTTTGGGTACTATTTGATACCCTGAAAAAAAATTAGACAAAAATATCCATCTTCATCCCTCTCTCTTTCTCTCTTCCCATTCCCACCCCCACCCAATGCCTCAACTCGTGCCCCTTTACATAAGATGAGGTGTAAATAAAATCCAACTTTGTTGACGCATCATTTTATTATGTTGTGTGTGTTGCAATTACTTATATACAACTAACTATTGGATGATTTTGCCAACCAATAATAGAGATATATTCATCGATATATATTATTCAAAAAATTTGTTTACAAGAATAAATTCAAAGAAATACCCTAAAGAAGAAAACAAACTTTCAGAATTTTTTAAAAGTAGGATAGATTCGGTCAGATAGACTGGCGAAAATCAAGCATAGTGTTTTTTTTGGGTCTGTTTTGGTTAGTTGGATTTTCGATTTATTTAGTTGCTTAGGTTTGTTTGTTGGGGGTTGTTTAGTTAGTTATCGTCAAAATAATTATTTTGTTATCTTCAAAATTATCTTATCTATATAGATAACTTTTTATTTTAAAAGTAATCAAATAAATAATTTAATATATACCATTTTCTCTAGATATTATATAGATAATAAATAGTTAGTTATACTTATTTTGTTATCATCCAAATTATATATATTTGTTATCTATATATTATTTAAAATTGTATATATAAAATCATTTATATAATTTAAATAATAATTTGTCTATAAAATTATCTATTTTATATTTAAATCAAACTAATTTTGCATATGGATAATAATAATTTATTTAATTTTTTACAAAAAAAGAATTCTCAAAATTCCACAAGACCTTCTGGCAGAACCTTTCTCCCTTTATTATTTTTGCAGTTTTTTCTTATAATTAATTATTTACAAATATATTTCTTCATATAAAACTTTCGACAGAAATATAGATAACAAATAGATAATTTTGTATATATATATATATATATATATATATATATATATATATATATATATATATATATATATATATATATATATATATATATATATATATATATATATATAATTGGTAATTATGGCGAACGCCTCCACTGGAAACGATCTTCTGACCACTCGGGCCGCATAATTACCAATTTCATATATATATATATATATATATATATATATATATATATATATATATATATATATATATATATATATATATATATATAGCAACAAACCAAAATAGTAAAAAAAAACTTTTCGTTTTCACTTTTAGATGACATTTGTACTATTTTCCTAAGGGTAACTTAAAACCCATTCGAAATTTCAATATTCCCACACTTACCTTTGCTTTTCTGCAGTGCCATACTTTAAACTGCATACTTTAGATTTTGATGTCTGAGGCAAACTCTAAAGTGGTACCCTCAAAACTCAATATTCATATTATATTATTATTTTCATCGATATTGATACAATAGTATTTTCAACACAAAATTCAAGAAATAAACACAATAAACACAATTTAATATCCGATACAATATATGCTATAATGAGACGGTAATTATAAAACTGAAAATGTTCCAAACCAAAAAAAATGATAATCCAGACAAATAAATAAAAAGAAAGTTAGCAACCTTTGTGGTAGTTCATGATGGTAACAATAAAAAACAACTTATGCCATCAAACATTTTCTCAGTTTCTTTGTTAGTTGATTTCAATCTTAATAGAAATAAATATGCAATTAATTGACAAATTATTTATTTTCAATAAATTGGTCTACGACATATAAAGATAATCAACAACAATTTATATAAAAATATATATTAATAAATTATAAAACTCACATGATAGAAAGTGACTGATTCTACTGGATCTTTTAGTCCAGGAGTCGACCACATTGATTCTCTTTTTAAAAAACCTATAAAAAAAATATACAACTAGAACATACCAGTGGAGGAAAAATTATATTAATAAATTACAAAAATAATAATAATTAGAACTCACTTAATCATCAACATTACAAAAATAAATATTAATAAATTATAAAACTCACCTACAAAAATATAAATTAATAAATAGTCGTTGCTTTGATAATTTGTGATATTATTGCTTAGTTATTTTTTATGATAATATTAGTTACTAATTAACTATTAGGCGAGAAGCACTCAATCATTAATCATGGAGGAAAATTTTAAGGTTTATAGATGTGTAGTATAACATACTTATCAAGAACTATAAAAAAATATTAAATTTTTTTCTTCAAAAACTCACACGTGGAGGAGGAAAGAAATTATTTGTTCCTAGCTAGTTGATTTGTAGTGTAACAAACTTATCAAGACTATCCAAAAAATATTTTTAAAAAATTCAAAAACTCACCTGTGTCCACAACGTGGAGGAGGAAAGGAGGTAATTGTTGCTAATTTTCTTTACAACCGGCCGACAAGCAATTACAAATGTAACAAACCCTAATAAAGTATTCCAATTAAAAGGTCTTGGAATTACTAACTTTCTTTGCTGCACATACAGAACTCAGCTGGGCCCAATTGCAATGGAATATGTTATATATATACACTAAAAAGAATTTGGTGTCCTTAAACATTTTGGGCCCGAGGCAAGTGCCTCATGGGCTTCCTATTAAGTCCGGCCCTGCATTTCTTTTTTTTAGAACTGACTAACTGATTAGTACCGCATTTAACTTTACATGAAAAAGACAATGTCCTTTTTTGTTATAAAAATGTTGATTTATTTTCTTCAAGAACTATAAATATAGACTACATAGAGTCTCTGATTTTTTTCGCATTCGAACCATCCTAAGTATAAATGATATACTTAGCAAGTAAGGGAAAGGAAATAAAAAGGTTAGCATATAATTTTTTACTTAAAAGGCTCAAATATATATATGTACTTAGCAAGTAAGACACGAAAAAGAAAATTGCTCAAATCGTTATTTACTTAAAAAGTATAAGAACGTCATTTTCTTTCCAAATTGCCACATGAATTACACTTTTATATATCTTTAGTGCATATTGACATATCTTCTATATAATAAAGCGAAGTGATATTTTTTTGCCAAAAAATTGATATGGACCCAAACTGTGAGTTCAATGACCAGTGAGTGTATAGACTCAGTATCAATGACAGTGAGACAATGCATCAGTGTAGCTGCTGTGTATATCAAATAATGGGTGTAAGAAGGCTTCAGCAGAGTACCAAAGTTGAGCAAGAGATCTCAATTAAGCTCAGTGGAGTGAATGCAGTGTCAACTCAGGGAAGTGAAGCTCAGTATCAGAACTAACAAGTAGTCCTAATAGTCCAGTAGAAGAGCTAGTCCAGTAACAGAGCTACTATCAAATATATATAGCTAGTATAAGGAATGAGATATGCAAAGTAGCAGTTACAGTAGTTGGTAGATGAATCCATTTTTGTTCATCCATCAAAACTATGGTGTTTGTTCACCCTCCACTAAGAACATGACACGTGTCAAATTAAAAATGAAAACCACTTTGGTGGGTGAACAAAACCACTCCCAAAGTGGTTTTATGTTGGCTGAATTGACATGTGTCATGTTCTTAGTGGAGGATGAACAAACACCATACTTTTGGTGGGTGAACAAAAATGGACTCGTTGGTAGATGATCCAAAGTTCAAGTAACAAGGCATAAGCTAGTGGTTAGTAGCAGAATTATTAGCAGCAGTTAAGCTCAGTTCAGTAGTTCTTAGTTCTTAGAACAATAGTACAAAATTCAGGTTCAGTTCAAGAGTATCAGTAGCTCAAAAGCACATGTAATTGTTTTCTGATCCAATCCAGTGATTCTCAGCTACAACTCAACTGAGCTAGCTAGGAGGAAGATCATTGCTCAGAAGCCAAGTTATCTGAGGGGCATAATTGCAGTTAGCCATGTGTCTTGGTTTATAAATAGTACTGGAGTAGAAGATGGAGAGCATCAAAATCTTGGTAAAATCTTTCATTTTCTTTAGTTCTTGAATTGTAGCTACTTTCTGTTACGGAAGAATAGATGAAATAAAAACTTCTTCTTCATCATCTTTTTCCCAAATTCGTCTAGGGTTTGTATAATCTCATTACTATCAATGGTGAATCCCAGACATTTCTCCTGTCAATTCCTTGCTGATTTATGGGAAGAGATCATATCAAACATAAAAGAATAATGAAGGGTCGCAATTGATAGGAGGTATATCAAATAAATATGAATATGGGACTTGTATATGTCAATAAAAAACCTTAAAATTAATAATTATATTATTACATATATTATTAAAGAATATAAATAAGAAGTAGTTTTAAAAATTGAATTATCAAGGAGTGCTAGGGACACGGAGATAACTAGTTAACAAAATAGCATAATAATATCCTTTTGTCTTCTTTGCTAACCAAATAAAGTTGGCTTATTTTAACCCAAAAGGTAATATATTTTGAAGGATAAAATGTTAACTTACAGACATTTACAAGTGAACTTTAGAATTATAAAAATAACCATTTTAATTCAAGAATATAAAGCTATAATAAGAAGAACCCACTGCAAATTAATTATCTAAAAAGGAATTAACACCTAAAATAAATAAATAAATAAATACATAAAACTCATTCCCTCTTCCATTTCTACAAAAGATGATATTCTTTAATGGGAAGATGAATGGGTAGAGGAGCATTGTGGGGAGAGGGGAATGGGAGGGTTAGGGTTAGGTTTCAGGGTTCGATTATGGATTGGGGGGTTGGTAGGAGGTTGAAAGATGAGGGTAAAATGTAGACAAATAAAAGAACATGTGAAAGTCACATCAAGTGCTTATGGACGACAAGTTAATTGAAGGTAACAAATTAAGTAACAAGGAGTAGAAATTTAAAATGGACGACTTATAGAAACAAAGGTAATAAGTCAAAAATAGTAATAATAATAAAAGGGCAAAGTTCAAGATATTTTAGTATAAATTAGAGACAAAAATACTACAATATTTCATAATGTACAAGAAACAGTTCCAAGTTCCCAAAAATTAATGAGGACACTCGTGTTTCTAAATTTTATGCATATACGAACCTAGCTAATTGGCAAAAGATAGTTCAAAAATGCTGAACCACATCATACTGGGCCTGCTCAAAATTATGATAAGTGGAAGCTAGGTGGAATTAGGCAAAAGGCATTGATGGACGAGAAGATTGTGGTTGGCCACCAAATGGCAAGTGAACATATAATGACAGAAAATGTTGAAGGCCCATTATAAAGTAGGATGTACATGAGCTTGGTGTTGTTAATTTAGGCATGATCTTGTGGAGATCTACTTCAAAAAACATCTGATAAGTTCCTTGTTCTTTCCATGAATTCCTTTAAAGCATCTCATACTTAAGACAAGCAGACACGTACCTGAAATAATTATTGATGGTGAATCACAAGGGAACAAATATGTCACAGTATTATGATGCATAACTGCATATGATATCAGAAATATGATATAGATCTAGTTAAAATCTATTTAAATTATATATACGTGTTTCATATTAATTTTTGTTTTTTTCCCGAGTGCATGTGTTAAACATGCATTTATTATTAAAAACAAAGGAGTAAACATTTCATGCTCCATGAACTGTAGGCTTACCATTAGGGAAAATGGAGACACAGAGAGGCATATAGGAGAGGAAGATACCCCCGAAGAAAAAAAAAGTTATTTACACTAACTATTCCTAAGTTTTTGGTTTATAACACGAAATACTCCTACTTTTAAACTAATTATACTGGCCACAACCATGTTATTACACGGGTTATCCCTACTTTAAGATAAAATAAAAGCTTATAACACTAACTACCCATATCTTTATTTATTTATTTTTCTAAAGGGAGGGGATGCTCAGTGTAATTAGTTTTAAAGTAGGAACACCCCGTGTTATAAACCAAAAATTTAGGAATAGTTTGTATAAATAACCCAAAAAAACAATGGAAAAAAGAACTCCCCTCCCTGAGCTACACAAGGGCACAAGTGTGCTGTAGCTCGGTCCGAAATTTTAGAAACAAAAATTATTATCTTTTAAATGTTTTCTTAGTTATGTTTTATTTTATTTTTTTGAATTGAAGTATGCAACAATTATTTGATAAATAATTTTTTTTAAAAATGATAATTTAGTCGGTGAGATGCTAGTGTCCTCGTGTCGCTCAGGATATACTTAAAGTTCAGCTCCTCTCATTTTAGATACCAGTTCCCCCACTGCTCATAGCTGGAAGGAAGATTAATTTATACTAGAAAACTTCTTCAAAAGTTTTCAGAGGTTAGGGATGGTGATGCAAGTCATGTACCTACATACCTACTAATATACAGCTATAAGTGTACACAAGTAATGCTGAGTGTCTCATATATATATATATATATATATATATATATATATATATATATATATATATATATATAACTTAGGAACTTTAAGAGTTAAAGTAAAAAAAAAAAACTGGTCTCGAGAAGAGAGTACCCCAATATATGATAAATATGATAGGAATTAGAGGGCTTCATATATAGTGCATGGACAAAAACCCTTCAGAAACGGACATGGGAATATATGCAAAATGACACCAATACAGCAAATATACAGTACATAAGTGTGTGAGCTTCCGAGAATACAACATCTGAACTTGAATTGAGAGTTTGGTCAGAGGAAAAAAAAAAAGGCTTGATTACCCATGAAAAGCTGAAGAAGCAAATCATCACAACTTAATACCGAAGATCGCATATTGTCAAGGTAGGCTGGGCATGATGGAGAAGATGGGCACATGAAGAACAACCTTGTGAAACTTTCAAATATGTAGATATCCTACCAAGAGAGAGCTGCAAGAGAGTAATGCACGTGCCCTGCTTCTCCACCAAGCCCCAGCCCACCTATAGCTCCCATTGTGCCTCTCTGCAACTGCAGATGCCACTGAGCCTCCCTCTTCATTTTATAGCCTCCTCCCTCTCCACTATTTGCATAGTACATATCGAAAACTCTATTTTGATAATATAATTTAAATGGGAAGTCCTTTTATGATGTGTCGCGACAGGGAGTTGACATGTGTTAGTGAATGGATAGATTGGAGGTTAATGTGTCCGGTGTTAGGTTTTGCTGAAGTCAGTTTAGAGATGTACACAAGATCAATATTTTTAGATATACCAGTATTGATTAGGTCTATAACTCTAACTGGGGTACACATTTAAATTTGTTTATGCAGTTTGTAGAAAACCTTTATGCAGACACTGTTATTAATTCATTTTGTTAGAAAAAAAAAAAATCAAAGTCCAAACTTAAAGACCTATTTTCGTTCCACATCATTTGACCTATTCTTGTGCCACAACTTAGCCACTTAATCACCCCATGTACTCATTATATGCATATACTCCTCGGTCCAACCTATCAAAGCACAACTGTTGAAAACAAATATACAAGCCACCATCCAACTCCTTTCTGATTATGTTGTTGGGGATTATTATTGCATTCTACTATTTTTCTGGACAAATGCTAAGATCAGACCAATCTTTCGAAGCTGTATGCAGTGACGAGAAGCCGGTAGCACATGAGGTTTTACCTGTAAGAGTTCGAGAGCATGTCTGCAAATGCACATATATAGGACGCGGATCAAAAGTCCCGTGGGGGAGCCCGTTCCTCCTGCACCATCAGATCGGGGAGTCTGCGCGTGCGCGCCCGCTCGATCCAATAGTCGAGGGTGACGGAGCTCCCGATCCGGATATATATATATATATATATATATATATATATATATATATATATATATATATATATATATATATATATATATATATATGGCTTAATTGCTAATTGCTATCCTCAACTATCACACTTTTTCAAGTTGATACCCTAAACTTCTTTTTATAACAACTTGATACCCGGATATTATTTTGGACAAAAATGCCCCTACCCCTAACCCCCCTCCCCCGTGCTAGCTTCGCCCCCCCCCCCCCCCCCCCCCCCCCCCCCCTCTGCTAGCTCCGGCCGCAGCTCCCCCCCCCCAACCCCCTGCTCGCTTCAGGCCATCCCCCCCCCCTCTCGCTCCGGCCGTCCGCCCGCTCCCGCCTCTCCCTAGGGCTCGACAGCGGGAGGAGGGGAGCTGGGAAGGGGGGTGCGGAGCGGGAGGCGGGGGCAGGAGGTGGCCCGGAAGCGAAGAGGGGGGGGGGGGGAGGTCGGCCGGAAGCGAGGAGGGGAGGGGTCGGCCGGAGCTAGCAGGGGGGTGGCCGGAGTGGAGGAGGGGGTGGAGGGAGGGAAGGGATAAGGGCATTTTGGGGTTTTTTAAAATGTTAGGTATTAAGTTGAAAAAAAAAATAGTTGAGGTATCAATCTGTTACGAAAAAAAGTTTAGGGTATCAACTTGAAAAAGTGTGATAGTTGAGGGTAGCAATTAGCAATTAAGCCATATATATATATATATATATATATATATATATATATATATATATATATATATATATATATATATATATATATATATATATATATAGTAGTCACGTTCACGTGCATTGCACGTATAAAAAAATCAATGATATTGTTAATAAAGTATATAAAAATTTATACGTGCAATGCACGTGAACGTGACTACTATATATATATATATATATATATATATATATATATATATATATATATATATATATATATATATATATATATATTAAAAATTTTCATATATATATATATATATATATATATATATATATATATATATATATATATATATATATATATATATATATATATATATATTCTAATATATAATAGGAAAACTTTTAATATATATATATATATATATATATATATATATATATATATATATATATATATATATATATATATATATATATATATATATATATATAAAGGAAAACTTGGTGGTAAAATTTTGAATTCCTAAAATACCTTTGAGTAAATATAATGGGCATTTTCTAAGGGCACTACCACTTTTACTTGGGGCTAGCCCATAAATTATTACAAGTTTGCCATCAATTTTTTTTACTTGGGGCTAGCCCAAGCAAAGGTATAAATACAAACTTTTCTTTTCTTTTTCTCTCTCCCTTTACTCTTTTCTTCTCTCCCTCAACTCTTTTCTTCTCTTCCTCAACCAACATTTCTAGGTCAAGGAATTTAACCCCAAATTTTTTTCCAACCTACATTTTGTGAAGATTGTTGGTAAAATTTCTAGTATACATATATATATATATATATATATATATATATATATATATATATATATATATATATATATATGCGCGTCCATACCACATTCCATCGGCCTGTCACATCAGTTTGCGCATTCAGCGATTGACTGATATGACAACGTCATGCCAATGTGCGGTGCATGCAACTTGTAACAGTCTACTATGACAACAACATGCCTTTGATATGTGCACGCAATCACAAAGTCTAAAGAGACCTATGCGCATAGTGCTTATACGTAGAGAGCCATGTGCAGATGGGCTCGCGCATACAGCCTTGCGCATACAACCTTGCGTACAATGCCTTGCGTAGGTAATCATGCGCATAAAATACCGAGCATAATATGACATGCGCATAATGTCGTGCATATAATGTCACATGTTCATATAATGTTGCGCATTTATGCTACGCGCATAAAATGCTATACGCATGAACTCCAGTCCAAAGTCCTTAAGAAATCAAGTGACAAAATAAGATTATTTTCATGGAGTCTTGATCATTGCCCACTTGGAGAATTAACCCACAAGCCACATGGGCTACCACATCCCATTTGCACAAAACAATACAAAGATGAAGCATTATATTAAGTGAGATGCACACTTGAATTTCTAGACAATGTGGGACTAAATTTTTCCTTGAGTGTTGGCTCACCAATGAACCGCATTTAAAAAAAAAAAAAAAAAAAAAAAAAAAAAAAAAAAAAAAATATATATATATATATATATATATATATATATATATATATATATATATATATATATATATATATATATATATATATATATATACACGGTTTGGAAATGGCTCACAAGTGAGCCGTATTTATATCATCATCCATTTAAATAAATTAAAAGATAATAATAAATAACTAAACAACTACTTAAATACTCTATTACTTATTAAAAAACTTAACTATGTATTTAACTATCTAATATGATTTATTTATAACTAGATAATTCTACCTCAAGTGGTTAAGGTAGGAGATATTTTTCTTGCTTGCTTGCTTCTCCTAAAAATGATAGTTTTTTATAATATTTTTTTTTCACGTGCATATTACTAGCACATACTAAAGCAGCTTTTGGGTGGCTTTATTGTGGTTATTAATATATATATGCAACACTGACCGTCAAGTATAATTCTTAAATATAGAAGTGAAAGCATTTCCAAGTAGATCCAAGTAACAGACCATCTTTTTCATGTCATGAGCCAATCATCTCCTTCGTCCTGAGGTCTTGAAAAACACACGTATTGGAAAAAAATGTTACAGAACATTGACGAGATTTGGTTAACTGACTCACATATAACAAATTAAATGAAAATGTAGGCACATATAATGAATCTTTCAATGATAGTGATTGAGTAGGTTCAATGACACCGTTTCCAAGCACAGGACGAGTAGACCCATCAGCCAAGATAATATTATTTTTTTATGGGAAGACGATTATGAAAGAGAAGATATACCAGACATGTGGAATTTTGCTCCTGAGTCAATGACCCAAGAGGTAGATGGTGATTGGGTTGCGACAAGAGTATGATTACCTAGATTTGTCATAGTTGCAGTCGGTTGGGTGGTACTAGCAAGCTCATTCAACTTCTGAAGGATATGTTCCAATGGTGATAATGTATCGAAGGTTGAAGTCTGATTGAACACAAAAGTATCATCTCTAGAGCAGGAGTGGTGGTATGGGACTGCATATTTTTATTATGCACTTGATGTGCATATGCTGGTTTGTCCCACTTGTTCCAACAGTAGTCAACATAATCGAGTTTTTCACAATAGTTACATTTTTGCGATTGACCATGACCACCATCACCACCGTGGTCATCTCCACCACTGTAGCCACCACCACGACCATTTTCTCTACCACCAGGGCCTCCTCCTCGACCAAAAATACGACCACCATCTCTATCTCCACGTCTATTACCACGTCCATGACACCAACATTAGAAAGTAGGACATAAGAGTCAGTACTTGGACTCATAGAACTCTGACATAGAAAGGAACGATTGAGACAAGAGCAGGTATCGACCAGCGTAGGTAACTATTCTCGAGCAAGGATTTGAGATTTGTAAAGGTCGAAAGCAGGATCCATGTCAAGGAAAATATGAAACTCCTTCTGTCGCTGAGCCTCCTTCAAATCAGTAGTAACAGGATGATACTATAGCAGTTCCTCCCACAAAGCCTTCTTTGAGGCTAATATTCATGCACAGTTTGATTGAAATAATAATTCGTATAACTCATAGATACGGGCAACATTTCACTTCTGCGAATATGATTCTTCAAGAGATACCCAAATTTGTTTGGAGGATTCACGCCACTGGACATTAGCAGCGATATTTGTCTCCATACTATGCCACAACCATGACAACATATGCATCCACACTCATTCAATTTTCATAATCATCAGACGTTTCAGGTGGGGGTTCGTTCGTCTAAAACTTTAACTTCTTCTTTGCTCTCAACACCACCTTGATAGACTTGGACCACGCAAGGTAGCTTGCACCATTTAGTTTTACCGCGGTAATTGATTTTTCCAATTCATCATTATGAATAACAGTAAAGGGAGAATCACCTCCGCTACCTCCACCACTAGAACTATGAACCTCGTCAGAACAGTCGGTCCCCACCATACTTGCGGATGCAATAAAAAGATCTCTCAACACTAGATCCTTATGTAGAGGTCAAGGAACGACACAAAGACTCATGCAAGACAAGCACCGTGTCTGCACTTTGTTGTCGTTCCGGGAATAACTTGGAGAACCAGAGGTTCCTACATGTAAACAAATTCGTTATTTGTTTTCTTTGATTTGTGCTTCTCAAGTCACTTTTGTAGGACAGATGTTCCTATAAATAAACTTGTGGTTTACCCTCTGAGAATACAGATATTTTTTTTGAAACTAGATTATAGTTGGAAGGGTAAGTGGCGGCTGTGAGGAAATTAGGATTAGGGTTTGACATGACAGGAGGGGGTGGTCAGGGGGGGGGGGGGTTCTAGGTCGGCAGACAACATGGGGGTGGCCAGCCAGGAAGCTGACGACAGCGCCGGGTGGGCTGGGTTGTCCCACCAAAGTGGCTGACAACAGTGATAGGCACGAGGGAGGGGAGGTGGCGGCTAGGCTAGGATTTGTTTTTGTGGAGGAAAGAAATTTTTTTTTAATTATTATTGCTCTGATACCAGGTAGAGAATAATAACAATGAGATGATCTTTATTGAAACAATGGAAATATATATATATATATATATATATATATATATATATATATATATATATATATAAAATATATATATATAAGGCTAACTTCCTCTCGTCTTATTCAATCCAATATGGGACCGAAGCCCATTATATTAAATAATAAAAAATACCTCAAACAATGAAAATTCAGTTAATTTAAGCCTTAACTCCAACGGCATAATATTAAACTCAATACCCACTCAACTGCAAAAAGGATAATGTTCCTGACATGGACTAATTATCCACTACATCATATTCCTATATATTTTGGCTGGTTATCTACAATTTGTGATCTGAATATAAAGAAACCGATATGATCAAATATGACAGAATCCCAATGGCGCGTATGCTTCACTATAGCAATCACCAAATCTTCCTTGTTGATTTCAAGAAATGCATTAGACCTACGTGCATGGGAACGATTTCTCGTCTCAGAAGATAGAGATCACTAGCACCCTATGCAGCAACTGTGGAAGGAAATAGTGAAGTCTTCAGTCTGGTCCTGAAGGAAGCTATGTGTGTCCATGTCAATTAAACAAATTAGAAGCTATGAAGAGGGAGATTTATTATGAGAAAATTGTCATTTCTAGCTTTCCAAATTGTCCAACACCACTGGTGCAATGTCAAGGTCCCATGTAGGTCGATTAGTGGGATACACACTTCGAAAAAGAATATTTCTTGTTACAAATGGAAAGGATCTTGCTTTTCCTTGGCGTCTTTACATCTTGCGGATTCCTCAGTTCCCATTTTTTCCAAAACAATGGTACCTATGCCAGAAAGAAGAATGTTCGCGTTCACATTAAGCATATGTATTATATATCCATGTGTCAACAATTAACAACTATTAAAAGTGAACTTTTTTTTTCTTTTCTTCAAACAAATAGTTGAAACTGTCAAACAAATGGTCGGGATATCAAATTGCCCTTTTCTTGAAAGTTACAAGCACGCCCAAAATTAAAAGTAAAGCAATACAGTTAAATAAAGAAATTATCATATCTAATGCTAAAGTTATTGACGGATGAATACTGATTAAGCAGGTAAGATTATGCAAGCTCATGCGTGTCCTCGTGCATTTCTTCTAAGAGGCTGATTGATAAACAGGAAGTGAATTTGGAATTGGATTTGAACTTTCAAAGAGGAAAGAAGAATAGGAATCCGTGCACTTCCATGTCTCCGAATATGGGACAAAGGCATTTGGTTGATATAGGAAAGTAAGAAATGAGAAGTGGAATTATATATTTATATTAATACTAAATATGATAATTATTTTAAATTATAATTATAAGAATAATTAATATTTTTCATTAGACAATAATAAATTTTTTTTACTTAAATCTAATAATAATTATTATTAGTATTTGCAAATGAGTAATTTGTACTATAATTATTAACATAACACATTAATTAGTATTTATTATATAATAATTATGTAATCAAATATTTATATTAAATTAGTACTTAACTAATAATTACATAACACATTAATTCATTCTATTTCAAAATTCTCCCCCCAAAACAGTGCATTTGCTCTCAAAGTTGACATGTCTAAGGCCTATGACAGATTAGGTTGGGGTATTATTGGTCAAACCCTCACTGGTCGGGGTATTGTTGGTAAATCAAATGAACTCATTATGCAATGTGTTACCACTTCAACCTTTGCTATTCTCATCAATGGTGAGCCATCAAAATCATTCTGTCCTGGTAGGGGTATTCGACAGGGTTGCCCTCTTTCTCCTTATTTGTTTATAATGTGCATGGAAATCTTATCCACTTTGATCAATATCATGACCAGGAATTCATTATATGATAGTATCACCATTCGACACTCGACTTTCCATTATTCCCACCTTGTATTTGCAGATGACCTTTTCATTTTTGGAAAATCATCTCTCCATAATATTCAACAGGTAAAAATCATCCTTAATACCTTTGAAAGTTGGTCTGGCCAACGAATCAATTATGATAAATCTTCAATCTTCTTTTCTAAGAAAACTGATCCTGTCATGAGGGAGCTGTATATCCATCTACTGGGAGTTCGATTGATGAACTCTAAGGATAAATACTTGGGCCATTTTCTTCTACAGTCCAAAAACAGGGTTAGCACATTCACTGATCTACTGAATGCCAGTTCTTTTAGGCTTCAAGACTGGAAACGTAAATGCCTTTCTCATTCTGGTCGAACCACACTCATCAAGTCCACTCTTGCTTCACTGCCTACATACTACCTATCATCATATCACATTCCCAAAAAAGTGGCTAACATTCTTGCTAAAAACCAGTGTAACTTCTGGTGGGATTCCTTAGACAAAAAGAAAATCCATTATACTGCTTGGAGTTGTTTTACTAAACCAAAATATCAAGGGGGCCTAGGTATCAGAGATCCTTACATCACAAATCTTTAGTCTCCTTCTCAAACTTGCTTGGAGTTTCATCTCTGAACCAAAGTCCTTATGGGCTACCTTACTCTGCAACAAATACCTCCAAAGCGACTCTTTCTGGACAGCAGTGCCTACAAATACATCTTCTTGCATATGGTCCAGCATACTGAGCAGTAGAGATTACCTTATAGGTAACATTTTCTGGTCAGTGGGGGATGGCTCTAGTGTTGACATATGGAATGATCCTTGGGTCCCTAGTCTTCCTAATTTCAAAGTTCAAGGATATACTTTCAGCAATCAGTGGGCTCGAAGAGTCAGTGATCTTATCAACAGTGAGATGATGTCATGGAAAATAAACCTTATTCACATTTTGTTCCCTCCTGATGAAGCAATGGCTATTTTGAAGATACCTCTGTCAAGCAACTGTCACACTGATAAACTAATGTGGATCCATACTTTTGATGGGATATTTACTACCAAATCAGCCTATCGAACAATTCATGAGAAGTTCTTTCCTGAATCAAACAATATTGAGGTGGCAGGATTTCAAAACTGGAGGAAATTATGGTCTCTAACTCATATTAGTCCAAGAGTTTTGCTGTTTGGTTGGCGAGCCATTACTAACTCTCTTCCAACTAATGCAAATATTCATCGTCGCCTGAACCATATTGATGCAACATGCCCTTTGTGTAAGGTACACTCTGAAACTACTAATCATCTTCTCTTGCATTGCCCATTAACAGGTATCTCATGGCACCAACATCCTACCATATCATCTATCATAAATGATAGTTCTTCTGTTTCATCAATTCTCAATATCTTACTGGAGGAAGGAGATCGAGACAAGCTTTCAATTTTCTTCTATCATATTTGGAGTATTTGGAAAGCCAGAAACAAATTCCTATTTGATCATCGTCCGATCATTGCTAGTTGTATTTCTGAAGATGCATTGTGCTTTAAGAAGAAGTATGACAGCTGCAATAATTTCTCTTCTGATACGGCCACAACTCCCCTCTTGTCTATTCCTAACACTACTTGGACGCCTCCTTCTCCTAACACCTGGAAGATCAACTATGATGGTGCCTATATGGACGGGAAAATGGCTGCAGGGGCTCTTCTACGTGATTCTTCTGGACATTTCAAACTGGCTATCACTAAGACTGCAATCGGTGGTTCTCCTTTAGAAGCAGAGGCTATAGGGATTGGTCTTGCACTTGCCATTTACAATACTGAATTCCTGAACGATGTCACTATTGAAGGTGATTGCAAGCCTTTGGTTGAAGCTATAAACTTTGCTGATACTGTCCCTCTTTGGAGAGCTTGTCATACAATCGAAGAAGCAAGGATGGCTTTGAAGTCTACCATGAATCTGAGATTTACCTATATCCACAGGAGTGCTAACCAGAGTGCTCACCATTTCGCTTCTTATACTTTGTTATCTGATAACTCTATTTTCTTATCTTCAGTTGAAGATATCCCTTCTTGTATTACTCCTCATGTCCTTAATGACATGAACTCTATTTCTTAATGATATTACCAGTGATGTTTCAAAAAAAAAACTAATATCCATTAACTAATATTAAATATACTTAATAAATGGTTTATATATTGTAAATAGAGCTGTCAAGACGGGTCGGCGAGGCGGGCCGGCCCGTAACCCACCATAACCCACCATTTGGCGGGGCGGGGCGGGCCGACCCACTATTTTGGTGGGCTGAAAAAATTCCAACCCAGCCCAACCCACCGGCTTAATTTTTTAAAATTTTAAATTATTGTTTAGTTTCTTAAAAGGAAAAAAAAATCATATATATAATATTTTCTAGGGAAAATTTATGAAATGCCCAAAAAACGAAAAAGTTTTATGAAAAATCTACCGCATAATAACATTTCATCGCGTGCCCAGAATTAGCAAAAAAATATATAAAGAGGGTTCCGAATGACTTTTTTGCCCTTCCTTCTAATTTATTGAAAACACCCACGAAACTACTCTTAAAAAAAATGTTTCGATACTTCATCTTCTTCCATACGCTGCTCACTTTCGAATCTAGGTTTTCTCCTCAAAAATCTTCAAAAACTCGTCGAAAAATTTCGGAAAGACCGAGACAAACGGCAAAAGTGCTAAAACAGAGGTCCAAACATCATTTTTTTACGATTCTAAAATTTCGAAAGGCCGTCTAACGGAGAAGCGGTTACTTTCAGGCTCCTCGAAGATACGCTCATTTTGGGACAAACTGGACCTCGTTTCGACCTCCCAGTCAAAAGTTATGGCCCTTCAAAGTTTCAACTGACCATAAAATGCAGGAGAATGGTCATTCTCCGTGTTAGAACACGAAAAATGTTAATTTCGCATGAGGGTGGCCATTCTCCGTGTAGTAACACGGAGAATGTCATTCTCCGTGTAGTAACACGGAGAATGTCATTCTCCGTCTTAATTTACACGGAGAATAGTCATTCTCTGTGTTAAAAATACGGAGAATTCCATTCTCCGTGTAAATTAACACGAAGAATGACATTCTCCGTGTTAAATAAAACGGAAAATGGCCATTCTCCGTCTTAATTTACACGGAGAATGGCCATTCTCCGTGTAATTTAGCACGGAGAATGGTCATTAAAGTGTTAAAACGTAGGAGAATGGCCATTCTCCGTATTAGAAACACGGAGAATGCTATTCTCCATATTAAATAAAACGGAGAATGGTCATTCTTCGTGTAATTTAGCACGAAGAATGGTCATTACAGTGTTAAAACGCAGGAGAATGGCCATTCTCCGTGTTAGAAACACGAAGAATGCCATTCTCCGTGTTAAATAAAACGGAGAATGGTCATTCTCCGTATAATTTAGCACGGAGAATGGTCATTACAGTGTTAAAACGCAGGAGAATGGCCATTCTCCGTGTTAGAAACACGGAGAATGCCATTTTCCGTGTAAATTAACACGGAGAATGTCATTCTCCGTGTTAAATAAAACAGAGAATGGCATTCTCCGTCTTAATTAAAACAGAGAATGACATTCTCAGTGTTAATTTACACGGAGAATGGTTATTCCCAGTGTTAAAACGTAGGAGAATGACCATTCTCCGTATAATTTAGTACGAAGAATGGCATTCTCCGTTTCTAAATTACACGGAGAATGGCCATTCTTCGTGTTAGAAACACGGAGAATGCCATTCTCCGTGTAAATTAACACGAAGAATGTCATTCTTCGTGTTAAATAAAACGGAGAATAGCATTCTCCGTCTTAATTAAAACGGAGAATGACATTCTCCGTGTTAATTTACACGGAGAATGGTTATTTCCAGTGTTAAAACGTAAGAGAATGACCATTCTCCGTGTAATTTAGTACGGAGAATGGCATTCTCCATTTCTAAATTACACGGAGAATGGCCATACTCCGTGCTAAATAACACGGAGAATGACATTCTCCGTATTAAATGACACGGAGAATGGTCATTCAAATGTTAAAACACAGGAGAATGGCCATTCTCCGCATTAGAAACACGGAGAATGTCATTCAACACGGAGAATGGCATTCTCCTTGTTAAAAATACAGGAGAATGACTACTCTTCGTGTGATATCGACGGAGAACAGTTGACAGAAACCTAATTTTTTGTTTTATGGAAAGAAATTTGACATGAATAAAGATTCAAGAGTTTTTGTTCTTCTTTCAAAATGATGCTAACTCTTATGGAAAAGAAGAAGAAGATCTTCTTTCCATAATTGACCTAATTGTCGGAGAAGAAGAAGAAGAAGAAGAAGAAGAAGAAGAAGAAGAAGAAGATGAGCGATGATCGGAGTTCGACTGAAAAAAAAGTATGGTGAACTACGAACGATCTTTGCGATCTCTGCTGAAGATGAGAGCAATGGAATTCAGATCTCTCGTGAAGAAGAAGAAGAAGAAGAAGAAGAGAATCGCAATCCATATCTGAGTTTGTGCGGAGGGGTAGTTATGGTATTAATTTTATAAATACAGCGCATCTAAAGGGAATCTTTGAATATTTGACGTGGAATTATATAATTCTGGACATTTCAAAAAACCCATCCTGCGGGTGGGTTTTTCATACAACCCAACCCCGAAATTGGGTTTCTCAGCAATTTCTAGTATTTTCTACTCACTCTCATATGCATCAAATTACAAGTAAAATACAAGAAATATTATAATATTAGATATTTCTTTAAAACACCTTCATTCATGTAAATAAATGACCAAATTTAATATTTTATACGTCGTTACTTGCATTAAATGAGAACTTTTTATCATTTATAATACATATCTCATATATGTGCTAAATAAAAAAATTAAAATTTTTATAAAAAAATATATGGCGGGCCAACCCACTTAGCCCGCGGGCTAGCCCACCGCGGGGCGGGCTACTAGCGGGCCAGCCCACCTAGGCCCGTCTGTTTGACGGGCACCTAAATGCTCGGTCCTGTAGTGCCCCGCTCCGCACGAGGCATTTGGTTGGCTTGTTGGATGGGATCAGAATATTGGACCATGACTTATGTTGGGAATCAAGAGAGTTGAGACTGATGCAGTCTCTCTGAGCTGGCTAGTCGGATTAAGTATTGGAACGTGGCTCGCTGGTGGAGCTACGCTTAGTGGGATTGGAATAAGAAGACCCTTTTATGCAGGCAAGTGGAACTGTCCTCCTTCCTCCTTATTCCTGTATGAATAATAAATGGAATAATGTGATGCTATGAATATGTCCCTAATGTCTCTTACCATGAATGTTGAATAATTGTGATGCGATGCTTTAGTTGCTAAATCGATAGAGATGCATATGCTGAAAATTATTGAATGAATAACACATGAACTATTGAACTGCTGATTGAATCACACTCGAACTGCTAATGTAATATGATGCCTGAGAATGAATCGATAATGTCCCTTATGCTTAATGTTGATGAAATGAATGAATCACTTGAATAATGAGATGCTGCGTGAATGATACATGAGAAAAGAATTGAATATGCTATTGTTTCTATGAAATGAATGAAATGCTACAGGTCCCTTCGAAATGAATGAATGCTGTCATTCCTCCTTAGAAGGAACGTAATGAGAAATGTTGCAATAGAACAAACAATGAGAATTGATGAGGCTTGGGAACGTTGAGATCACCAAATAAAATGATGGTAATGATGGGAATGACTAAGTCATTGAATATGACTTGAATGAGATGAATGATGATGCACTGTCGTCTTTATTTCAATATTTCACAATGCATTTTATGTTCACGATTGAGTCGGACAAGCATTCGCATGGTCATAGGACAACTTATGCATAAAAGATGGGGATATGTTTTCTCGGACGGTACCCCGGGACGTTAGGGCGACCGATCCGGCCTAGGAGGAAACATTGGCGTGCCAGTAGGGGCACGGATTTTGCGAGACATCCTTTGGGGCTAGCTACCTTCTCTGGAGTCATCGTATTACCAATGAAGACCTATATGGCAACGTCCGTATGGTTAAACACCAGTGACCATGTAGTCAGGATGCATGCTAATGAATGTCTTGTGCAGGCAGAGTAAGTATGTCTGCTAACCTGTATTTGATGCAGGTACGAGGGAGTGGCTATTGGTAAGAAATCACTTAAATGTGATATAGGTACGAAGGAGTGGCTATTGGTAAGAAATCACTTAAATGTGATATACTCAATATATGTGTTGGTTTAACTTACGTGCTTAACATGCCAAGTAAATGATGCTATGTGTAGCCTTTCAATTATGAGAACCTGCTTAACATGTTAAATTCAGTATGCTAGAAAGATGCTTTGCTATAAACACTGCTCATATATACCGTACATGTTAATAGATGCTTGAAGTGAGAAATGTCATAACACGTTTAAGATGTTAATGTTAACGATGCCTCAATGATGCCTTTGCATGATAACACCAAGAATGCTATAATATGTCCACATGAATATCGCTAAGAATATGTTTACATGCTTCATTATGATGATTGCCCATGAATTGTAAACTGATGCTAGGTCCAAGTAGAAAGATCATTCTATTAAATGCTTGCTAAAATTGACCAGTTAGTGTTGGTTTAGGCGAGTGGGTTGGATTCTGCTTGCCAGTACATAGATGATGTGCTGACCCACGTTTTTGTGGGCAGGTGTTCATGCTTGGGATGCTCTGCACACGAAGATTGGTTTGACCGGTCCTGCGGCATCGAAGATTTATTGGGCATACAGAAGCTCTTCTTGTACAAGATGATGTCTTCTGTTTATAAAGGGCATAATGTATGGAACATTATAATCAGTTGTACCAGTGAATTATAAGCCAAGTCGGTATATTGAGTTGTAATCCATTGTATCCAAGTATCAAATGTAAGCTTTATAGCATTGTTCAGTTGGCTTTCAATATAAAGTGAGATGTGTTGTAAGCATTGTACTTCAATACAAGTCTTGTACTCTTCTTCAATTATCAATAAAGAGAATAAAGTTCTATATATCTCTGTGTGACTTCAAGTTATCTTTTTTTATCTCCGCTGCTATAAAGAAGTGATGTACTTCTATTCAATAAGAAGGATTGTCCTCATTAACTTCAATTTGTCTGCTTCTGCCGCTACGATGTATTTCTATTTGAAGATTGTCACTTATGTACCATCTTTGCCTTGTACAAGTGCAATACCAGACTTGTACGGCATCACGCCCAAGCGAGGACGATCGATTCCAAGAGATAAAATATGTGAAAAAATGACTCTACGAATCGGGGCGTGACAAATTTGTATCAGAGCACGGCTTTACGTCCTTGGTCTCTGTTTTGATTCGTTTCAAATCAAAGTTGCATCGACGATTTACCAAAGTTGCTTCCGCGAACACTCAACGTTGCTTCCGCGATTAAATCAAAGATTGCTTCCGTGATTATGCTGTTGTTGTTCTGTAATCATCCTTACGTTGTTCGTGTCTGAAAGTTCATTGACCCTCTTGGCTGCTCACTGGATGTTTCATACAATAAGTCTATATACATTATGATGCCCCTGAATGAATGATTGTTGTTGGTTTGGACACGAATAATCCAACAATGACTCGATGCCATAGTATGCTATGTTGTGAATGCTGTTTGGAATTTTGGGAATAAAGAAAAGTGGCTGGGTATGCTGTAACAAGTTGAGTATTGCATGTGATGTTGGAAAAGAATTGGGAATGAAATAATTGATGGATGAGTTCGACATAACTGGTGAGTCGACTCAAGGGTGATGGCTAATACTTTTGAGACCCTAAGAATGTTGGCTTGTGATATTGAGACCCCGAGATGTTGGCTAAGTGTTATGATCATCATAGATCACGAATGTCCGGAATAGAATTGGATTGGTATTATTTAAGGATGGCTTCGTTTTTCAGTGGTATATTGCCTCTACCACCTCAGAACGAGATGTATTTTGACCCTTTCCATAGGATAGCAAGGAGACTATCTGTGGGTACTGGGTAGTGCCGAGACTTAGCTGGGAGTCATGTATTGTAGCTAGATGACTCGAGTGTCCCTTGACGGTAATGTTATGTTGGGTAGCGAGATTGTCGAAAATTATAACGGGTAGCTTGGTTAGAAATTGTTTAGTCGAGTAATGACTCAGACTAGTAAGACCGTTAGTATGCTATGGGTAAATGGATATGGCTAGAGAATGTTGTGGCTTAGAATATCTGAATGTTGATTTCGAATGGTTGGATGCAAATTATATTTTGCTAATACAAAGTTGGTTGCTAAAGTTGAAAGTTTTGGAAATGTGTCGGTGACCCAAAGGAATATTACAGATCTGTGCCTTGACCCTAAGGTGTAAGAGATGTTAATCCATCTTGATCACCAAAGGATAGTCGTTGCCTATGTGAATGTATGCTAAGGAGTTGAATTATACCAGAACAGTAAAAAGTAGCAATCCTGAATATTTGTGTTGCATAGAGAATGGTTAATTGATACATGAATTGTCGGATTGAATGGAATAAATTACTCGACCCCTTGCGATATGAGATTTTAAGAATGTCCGTATGAGATTTTGATGATTGAGAAACGAATGGGATTGAGGAATTGCGAACGCGTTGGATAATGCCGGTATATTTGATTATTGGTTGGGATATAGATTGCTGGCTTATGACTTAGTGGTGTAACTTCATTATACAGACCGAATAGTATGATTCCATAGTTATGTTAAGACTATCGGAACTGATGACCCTTGAATAGTTAGCCTTGGCTTATGGGTTCGTGTGAGTACAAAGGATTTGAAATAGAAATTGAATCATTGGGAATTTACTTGATGGATTATTAGAACGATGAGGGTTGGAAATTGACCGTAATGTTGATAGATCAATATTAGTCGATCGTTGGGTAAGTCTAGAATGAGCCTCTGTGGGAATTATTTCCTTGAGAAAGACCCTGGATAGATAGACTTGACCCTAGCGACCAGTTGATGACTTACCAATTTGTTGGCATAGCCGACAATGGCGATTAGTTATTCAGACTGAGTGGATACCCATAGATTTGGGTAGAGTCCCTTAGGATGTCGGTTGCTTGTTAGCCATGAGAATAAGAAACTGGCATAACCCTAGTAGCCGTCCACTCTAGGAAAGTCACCTGAATGATTAGGTATAGCTGTTGGTATTGCTAACCATTGAGACTGGACAGAATAATAGATGGCCGTTGGCGACCCATAGAATGACCTTGTGGCATTGAACGAGAGATGGTGATGAGTACGACCTAAGAATGATATGTTGTATGTATATGCTTCAATATGAACCGTAGAGATGTTTGACCCTTGAGGATTATGCGTCGACCTATAGCGGAAACTAGAATTGTGGAATGAGACTTGAGTTGTATGTATCGAGTAGTGAATTATTCCATGAGGCGGAATTGACTGCTCACGACGGGAATGTTGGACAGGTATCTATAGTCGGGTAGCTGGGTCAACCTTGACTGTTGCATAGAATTATACCCTGACTCGGGTAATCGATAGTTGGTGATGTCGGATTGTATCGTTTAGAAAAGATGAATTACCTCGGTAAAAAATATTGTTAGATTTGGGAAGGAATATGATTGCATGTTGTGAACGCTTGATATGATTGGCTCTAAGTTAGACCCTTGACCGAATGTTAAAAATAGTATGCTTGGATAGAGAGCTGTCCCTGATGTTAAATGTTGTGGCCTGGAAGATAGTTATTGTGGCAAAGTGAATAAAGTGATAAGTCAATTGAAAGGATGCTAAGTCGAATTTGGAAAAGAGAGTTATATTATGGCTTATCAAATCGTACTAACATGGAAGTTGGTTGAAGTACATATGTTTTAGGGGCGCCTAAAATATGTGTATGAATCCAACCGAAGTGATAGGTTTTGACTGAGATAATATTGTGGGAAGAATTTATTGCACTAGCACGAACTTTGGCTGAAATGTATATATTTTGGGGACGCCTGAAATATGTGTATGGCTCCAAACGAAGTGATGTGTTGCGACCATGATAGAATGCAAGGAAAATATTGGTGAATCAATGAGAAGTTGCGAGTATTTAAAAAAGAGAAAAATTGGATTGAATCGTGGATGGATTAAAATGATATAGTTGGATAGCTATTTTGAAATGACCGAGTATGCTGAAATGAATATTGAATTGAAGCTGAATGAGTAACTCATTGTGATTAAGTGAATCTAGTAGATGAGTTGTTCTCTTAAGTTTCAAGGACAAAACTTTTTCTGAGTAGTATATTATGTAATGTCCCGCTCCGCGCGAGGCATTTGGTTGGCTTGTTAGATGGGATCAGAATAGTGGACCATGACTTATGTTGGAAATCAAGAGAGTTGAGACTGATGCATTCTCTCTGAGCTGGCTAGTCGGATTAAGTATTGGAACGTGGCTCGCTGGTGGAGCTACGCTTAGTGGGATTGGAATAAGAAGACCCTTTTATGCAGGCAAGTGGAACTGTCCTCATTACTCCTTATTCCTGCATGAATAATAAATAGAATAATGTGATGCTATGAATATGTCCCTAATGTCTCTTACCACGAATGTTGAATAATTGTGATGCGATGCTTTAGTTTCTAAATCGATAGAGATACATATGCTGGAAATCATTGATTGAATAACACATAAACTATTGAACTGCTGATTGAATCACACTCGAACTGCTAATGTAATATGATGCCTGAGAATGAATCGATAATGTCCCTTATGCTTAATGTTGATGAAATGAATGAATCACTTGAATAATGAGATGCTGCGTGAATGATACATGAGAAAAGAATTAAATATGCTATTGTTCCTATGAAATGAATAAAATGCTACAGGTCCCTTCGAAATGAATGAATGCTGTCGTTCCTCCTTAGAAGGAACGTAATGAGAAATGTTGCAATAGAACAAACAATGAGAATTGATGAGGCTTGGGATCGTTGAGATCACCAAATGAAATGATGGTAATGATGGGAATGAATAAGTCATTGAACATGACTTGAATGAGATGAATGATGATGCACTGTTGTCTTTATTTCAATATTTCACAATGCATTTTATGTTCACGATTGAGTCGGACACGCATTCTCATGGTCATAGGACAACTTATGCATAAGAAATAGGGATATGTTTTCTCGGACGGTACCCCGGGATGTTAGGGCGACCGATCCGGCCTAGGAGGAAACATTGGCGTGCCAGTAGGGGCACGAGTTTTGCGAGGCATCCTTTGGGGCTAGCTACCTTCTCTGGAGTCATCGCATTACCAATGAAGACCTATATGGCAACGTCCGTATGGTTAAACACCAGTGACCATGTAGTCAGGATGCATGCTAATGAATGTCTTGTGCAGGCAGAGTAAGTATGTCTGCTAACCTGTATTTGATGCAGGTACGAGGGAGTGGCTATTGGTAAGAAATCACTTAAATGTGATATACTCAATATATGTGTTGGTTTAACTTGCGTGCTTAACGTGCCAAGTAAATGATGCTATGTGTAGCCTTTTAATTATGAGAACCTGCTTAACATGTTAAATTTAGTATGCTAGAAAGATGCTTTGCTATGAACACTGCTAATATATAACGTACATGTTAATAGATGCTTGAAGTGAGAAATGTCATAACACGTTTAAGATGTTAATATTAACGATGCCTCAATGATGCCTTTGTATGATAACACCAAGAATGCTATAATATGTCCACATGAATATCGCTAAGAATATGTTTACATGCTTCATTATGATGATTGCCCATGAATTGTAAACTGATGCTAGGCCCAAGTAGAAAGATCATTCTATTAAATGCTTGCTAAAATTGATCAGTTAGTGTTGGTTTAGGCGAGTGGGTTAGATTCTGCTTGCCAGTACATAGATGATGTGCTGACCCACATTTTTGTGGGCAGGTGCTCATGCTTGGGATGCTCTGCACACGAAGATTGGTTTGACCGGTCCTGCGGCATCGAAGATTTGTTGGGCATACAGAAGCTCTCATTGTACAAGATGATGTCTTCTATTTATAAAGGGCATAATGTATGGAACATTATAATCAGTTGTACCAGTGAGTTATAAGCCAAGTCGGTATATTGACTTGTAATCCATTGTATCTAAGTATCAAATGTAAGCTTTGTAGCATTATTCAGTTGGCTTTCAATGTAAAGTGAGATGTGTTGTAAGCATTGTACTTCAATACAAGTCTTGTACTCTTCTTCAATTATCAATAAAGAGAATAAAGTTCTATATATCTCTGTGTGACTTCAAGTTATCTTTTTTTTTTATCTCTGCTGCTATAAAGAAGTGATGTACTTCTATTCAATAAGAAGGATTGTCCTCATTAACTTCAATTTGTCTGCTTCTGCCGCTGTGATGTGTTTCTATTTGAAGATTGTCACTTATGTACCATCTTTGCCTTGTACAAGTGCAATACCAGACTTGTACGATATCACGTCCAAGCGAGGACGATCAATTCCAAGAGATAAAATATGTGAAGAAATGACTCTACGAATCGGGGCGTGACAGGCCTAACCCATATTTTTGGCGGGCGGGACGGGCCGGCCCAACGGGCTTAGCCCATTTTGACGGCTCTAATTGTAAATGTTGGGGAGAGAGAGTTCGTTCCCAATTTTTTTTTTTTTTGCTTCTTCTCCGGTCATCCCTCACAATCTCCTCCTCCTCCTCCTCCCCTTCTCGGTCTTACTTTCCACACCATCTCCCTACTCACTCTCCTCCTTCTCCTCTTTCTCCGTCGCGTCCTCCCTGCCTTCGGCGACGCCGGCTTTCGCGCGCATGGAACGGCCGTGGACCTCGGCCATGAAGCTCGGGTGGCTGTCGCTGGAGCTCGGCCATGGCGCTCGGATGGCTCCCACCGGAGCTCGGGTGGCCGTTCAGGCGAGGTCACGACCTATTCTTCCTTCTCCAATTTTTTTTCATTTTTTTCTTTCTAAATTATGCTTTCCTCCAACTTTTATGCCACATCCATGCTGAGGAAGAGGATGTGGGGAAGGGATTTGCTACAGGGGACAAAAACTGGGATGTAATTATTACCCCAATTTTCCATTCCAAATTCCAAACGAACCAAACAAGGAATTTGCCAAGTTCAAGCCAAAATCCTACAAATTCCAGAATTTGAACCAAATCCAGCCCCAATTCCTGTTTACCAAACAGGCCCTAAGTAAACAAAATAGGACTTCAAAAGATTTTTGCATAGTTAGCAACTCGATCCCATTGTGACTGATGACTACTTCCGATCAAATAACACAAAATACACCCATGTTTGTTGAAGGTTGAAAGGAATAGTTTCATGGAATACTTTCTAATGCCTGTTTAAATAAAATAAGAAGTATGACATTGATTTAGTATTGTCTTAAAATGTAAGTAGGTAAATTTTCTTTTTTTTTTTGATCTCTCTATTAAAAAAAAAATTTTTTGATAATAGGTAATGCATTCATTCAAAGATTAAGGAATTACAAGAGTCAATATCACGAAGAATATTAGAAGAGATACAATCAGGAATAGTATCATGAACTATAGTAGAGTTCATAGTGTTATGCATGAGCGTCTGCGATACAAGATGGTGTGCACAATGATTTGCACTTCTGTGTACATAAGAGAAAGAATGTCCTTTGTCGATTTCATAAGTTGTCTGGCATCAAAGATGATATGTCTGGCTAGCCATAGGGATGGTACCATATCGGAGTTGATGGAGTCGATGATTATTTGGTCACATGATTATTTAGTGTACTTTCAGGTGAGTGTAATTTTGTCACTCATCAGTGAGTGCATTTCCTATTATATAATCCCCACCCCCACAATGCTGGAAATTTCCTATTATATAATCCCCACCCCCACCTGAAGGCATATAATTGTTTTTGTATAAATGGATATAATGTATGGAACGGAGTTATTGTAATTTTTTTCGGTTTTAAAAGTTATAAGCCAAGTTGGCATGTTCAGTTAGCTATTGAAAGCTTTTTTATCTGCTATAATTTATGAATAAAAGAATTATGTACTTGTACCATTGTTGTTAATTATTTGAATTTATTTTTTAAATTTTTGCTGCTTCAATCTCATGATACTGTCTATTTTGTTCATGTGCAAGTTCATATCATGTACAAGCACAACTTAGACTTATACGACATCATGTCCAATGACGATCTTTCGATCCTCCGGGATTGGGATGCGATAGATCCCATCTAAATTGAGTTTGAAATGCAGTTAATCGTGGTTGGAGAATGAACTCTATATAACAGTCACTTTTCCATTCTTTTTATTGTTATTATTTTTGGACATTTTCGTTGTCAGCTTTTGATTGATGGATTTTCATTATTGGCTTTTCGTTTAATGATTTTCATTGCTTGTCTTCATTGATTTCTCTATTCACGTTGTAAATTGATAGAAAGAAAAAAAAAGAAATGAGGAAGTGTGTTGAACCTCTATTTGTACAATTTTGGAAAGACGCATAGACGAGGCTTGATGGTTGCTTAAGAACTTTTTTTTGATAATTTTTTAGTCAGTAAGAGGCTTGATCCTTCTTATTCTTATCTTCACTCTTTAATAAAAGAAACCTTTTTCATTCCTTTGTTATGTCCCTACAATCTATAATACTTTAATAAAAAGAGCTAAGTTAAAATAAAATAGTTGTATGCATGAGTTATAGACTATTTATAGAATTGAAAAAATTAATTTTTTTTGTTGTCTAAAAAATAATTGAAACTGTACAATTGAAATATATATTGTATATAGAGATATGAATATGAAACAGTATAGTTAAATGAAAGATATGTGTTAAGATATATAGTATGTTTGTGCAAAAAAGAGAGGAAGAACACGATATGGTCGTCAGAATAAAAAGAAGAAACGACATGGCCTTCAGAATAAAAGAAAAAAAATAGATGTATAACATAGAGTGTTGCATAGTATTATTCTATTTGATAGAAGTTGAATGTCATGTGTTCAGTCTTGGACAACTGTGCACAAGGTTTAATCTCTCAAATAATTTCTGAGAAATTGGTATTGTGTCGGCCTAGAAAAGATGAAAGACTATGAGTAGTGGATGTCCTTGTGATCAGAAAAGTGTTATGTTGATTAGAGAGATGGACCTGAACATTTCAACTTCTAATTATGGAAAGTTACCATGGACCATCAGGTAGTTAGGTCGTATGCTAATGAAATTATTTACATGCTTAACAATTTGATGTAGAGACAAAAAATATAAATCATATATTGTTGAGGCATCCAACAAAGTATAAAGTGCCACAATATCATAAAGTGTCTATGCATCAACGAGAAGCTGAAGGTTCTTTTCTTTTGTGATAGCCAGAGCGCGATATATTTTGACAAATTTTTTATGTATCATAGTTGGACGAAATTGACATGTGATACCACAAGATAAGGGAATGATACCATAAGGAGATCGATCTATTGAAGATTGACACTAAGGTGCCCTAATGACATGCTAACTAAAGTTACTCGGTGGAGAAGTTCAAGTTGACCTTGACTTACTATCAAAGTACTCCGGTTGGAGAAAGATTCATGACCTCGATAGTAGGTTGTGGCAGTTTTGCGGTTATGGGACAAAGACACTGGTAGTAACAATTTTTCAGTTTCTGACACAAGACAATGCAAGTTGTTGTACTTCAATATTAGACAAGATCGAAGTGGAGATAATTTCTTAGTTATATTCGAAAACCATGAAAGGTGGAGAAATATGTCTTTTTTGGAGCAAAAGTGAAAAAAATATATAGCATCATAATCGTTTGAAAAGGTGGCCAGAGGAACATCATGTGAAGGTGGAGATTGTTGGATGTGGCTCGTGTTCATATGTAGAGTTGTGAGCGCCATTTACAGATTTGGAGAAGCTCGAGAGGAGAATAAAAATATTAAGGTTCTGCTGAGTATCAGCAGAACTACATACGGTAGGATTAGGTTTTGGTTCAGAGACGTACGGTTCAGATTTGTCTTCCTCGGTTCGTCGATAGTTCATATTGCGTTTAGGGCTATGTTAAGTTATGGGGGGGTTTGGGGTGTATTTAATGCGTCCACTAGTCTATTTTGTAGGTAGATAAGTGCTTAAGAGCACCTCCAACCCTATTGTCTTGTTTTGTGTTGTGATTCCTATGTGGCATGAAGCACAAGATAATGTCTTTCCTATGTGACAAGATGATATTCACACAAGACAATGAGATAAAAAAATATTCTCCAATGCAAAAGTATTGAGAAGACGATAAAAAGTATTTTTTCCAACTTCCAAGATAACTCCTCCACTTCTTCATTTTTTTATAAATATTTATGAGCCCTTGAACCAATAATAATAATAATTTAGCATGATTGCTATTAGTATTAATGTCGTTGTCATGTTTATTATTATAATTACTATCAATAATTGTAGATAAATAAAAAGATATCATGGCATGTGCTAATAGAAGGCTCGTATTAAGTAAATAGGAAAAGAAAGTACAGGTTATGTAAATTATGCATTCATAGGGTCTACAATGCAAAATCACCATTTCAAACTCAGTTTTAACCCGACCACTTCCTTTGTATTCGAACCCTAGTACAACTATGAGCTGCTCTCGAAATCCTTAAGGATCAAACCAAATTCAAATCCGAATTTTCAAACGGCCAAACCTTGGGTTCACCAGCCACCTTCGAATGGAAGATATAACCAAACCCTTAGAAGGCTAACTCCAAATCAGAGTTTAATTCGATTGCCCTATCTTTTCTCATCGACCAATCACCACATATATATATGATGATGGCAGCCGATCATATTCCCTCTTCAATCCTAGCAACCTATTTCCTTCCTGCCACGGAACTACCAGGAAGAGGTTGAGGGGCAGTCAGGTCTCTGCTTTTGTCACGCCCCGATTCCGTAGAATCGATAGTCGTCCCCCGGGCGTGATGCCATGCGAACCTAAGTTGCGATCGCACAAGGCGTAGTCATAAGGTCATCCGAAACACAACATCAAGTTAGAGTATAAAAAGAAATTGATTGACACATTTGAAATAGAAGTAGACTTTTTCATTGATAATAAAACTTCATTTATATTGACTTCATTACATTCATTGCCGCGCGGGCTACAACATGACTCGACTTACAAAATGAACGCCGATGAGATAGTTGTCACGCCCTAGAACCAGAATACCGGAGAGCGGGGGCAGACATAGCCAGCTACGCAATTCCAAAGTACGTTAATACTCTGAAATCACGTATAAGCTGTCAAGACATGGGGGTTACTCTACAAGCCATCGGTCAATCCTATGGTTTAACAATCCTAGGTATCTCAATCACAGGCAATTATACAAGAGCAAAGAGTACGATCATCATACATACAATAGTAAGGCATCCCGAACCATATATACATGAATGATCATGAAGCCAGTACCACAAAACTGAGGACTAGCTAGAATATTAGTCGTACATGATAAGGACTAGCTATAGTCTAGAATACACATATCATGTTTATGCCCGTAGGCTACAATATCAAGGAAAATACCAAAACACGAGCTAAACACGTGCTCGGGGCTAAACGTTACAAGAGGAGAAGTTACATATCAGTGGGAGAATGAAAAAGAAATCCACTGAGGCACTCTGGTACTCCGGCTGGTCACCGTCGAGTAGATGGTACGGTAGATCCTTCGGGCTCTTCTATTAGAACCTGGCCATGCAAAACTAGTGGGGTCAGACCCCAAATAGCAAGTACCACAAAGAAGGCCGAACTATGAACTTAAAACCAGCAGTCATAGGCAATCAACAGGGAGAGAAAGCAATAAGTAAAGAAGGATCGAGATTCGTGCGGTACCAATGCACTTATCCCGAACATAGAAAGACAGTAAGTAAATCATCATTTGACACAAAGTAAACTGGAGAACATGTTAAATAAATAGAGCCAGGCAATATACGAAGAGAAGACGAAGGTACTGTTCTGGAAGCCAGGTTACAACCCTTAAACCAAATAAGGACCGGGATTGTAACCCTTCGCTTGAACAGAACTTAGTTTCTGATCATTTATTGCTAGAGGTAAAAATCATTAAGTGACAATCATAGAGTATAATACTTTAGAGTGACACAATCAGTATCCTGGAACAATCAGAAACTGGATCTAGACAAGACTTAGACTGGAAAGGTGATATACGATGAGATAGCCATGGGACTATTCAGATAACCAGGTTACAACCCGTAAACCAAACAAGGATCGGAGTTGTAACCCTTCGTCTGAACAGAACTTGGTTTCTCCCACCATTTATCGACAAGATAAAATAAGAAATCAGGACATGTAACAATCATGTGCAAGATCAAGACAAGACAAGACAGACTAAACTCCATCCAACATTCACGGCCAAGCAATAAGTACGGCTTGATACTTTAACTAGCTAGGGTTATCACAAGCCTAGTTACTAACAAGATGCAATGAGAATTCCAAGTCCGGTTACCTGTTTGTTACTACCTGAGTGATCCCAGCAAGAAAAGGAAAAGATAGCATGATATAGCAGACACACTGTAGTAAGATACATGTGTCCTAAGGTACCACACTCGACGGCGGGCTGGAAGTGCGCTCATCTCGACGGATAGCAATAAATCCCATGTATATATATATATATATATATATATATATATATATATATATATATATATATATATATATATATATATATAAGGCCGGGACCAATGGGGCAACAGGTAACTGGGAAATTCTCCATGAACTATTTGATCAATCTAGTCATTAATCTAGCCAGATTTAGTATGAATCCCTGACCGTGGTACTCAGGGATCATGCCCTAGATATGATACAAGACACAACCGGACCAGTAGTTTATACAAGCACAAACATCCACGGTGTCCAGGCCAATGAATTGATTTGTCAAGAGTGCGCCACGACGGGCCACTATCATTATTACTTATTAAGAGTGCGCCACGACGGGCCACTATCAAGCATTGTCAGGGTACTTGTCAAGAGTGCACCACCACGGGTCACTGTCGTGTCATGTGTAGCAGGTCAAGTTATCAGGTCAAGTTATCAAGTCAAGAGTGCACCACGGTGGGCCACTATCAAGCATGTCAGTTCTTAGTCACACCATGCCAGGTACGATTATTATTTCAATCAAGTCAATCAAATTGGGATTATCAAGTTCGGGACAAAAGGCGTAAGGATATAAAATAGACATAAAAAAATATACACTAAAGGTTACAAGGCATGGGCAAATAATAATAAAATAATAGTACACCGGGCTTAGAAGAGTCATGCGGCTCGGGCATATGCGGCCGGGTATGATCTCATGCGGCTGGGAAGAGAACAGCCCAAGCGGTTGAATCAATGGGGTTCCATGCGGCCAAGGGTTTGGGTTCAACATGGAGCAGGCGCGCAGCTTCATGCAGCTAGAAGGAAGCCCAAGGCGCATGCGGCTCAGGGTTGCTGGAAATCCATGCGGCCAGGAAGGACTGGGCCTCATGCGGCTGGCTAACAATCAGGTATATGCGGCCAAGAGAAAAGCGGGTTTATGCGGCTAGAACGCAAGGGTCTCATGCGGCAGGCTGAAAGCGAGTTCATACGGCTAGAATGGTTCAGCCCTTATGCGGCTAGCAGAGTTCGGATCCATGCGGCTTAAAGGGACGGACGCCCATGCGGCTGCAGAAGCAAGGGGGTGCATGCGACTAAGTGGGAGAAGTCCATACGGCTAGGAGTGCGAGGGTCTCATGCGGCTGAGAGCGACTTACCGCACGAATATTCATGCGGTCAAGTACTGCCATGCGGCCAGAGAACTGTTCTTCTTTTCCAAATTCCGAGAAGAAGAACACCATGAACCCATGCTTCCAAGCTCCATGAAATCTTCATCCAGAGTCCAAATCCGAACTTCCATAGGTCAAAATGGGGCAGAATAAAATGCTCTACAACATGGAACCATCAATTGACAAAAATATACAAGTTAAACAGATCAAAACCCATGAAAACCAAAATCTTTTCAAAGCTAGATCTACAACAATTGAACCATCAAAATGGAAAACTCCAAGTTCTAAAGATGCTTAGCATGTAACAATAAGAAGAATACAACAAACGAAATAGAAATCGTCCAACATTCGGCAAGGTGTACTTGCCTCCCTCTAATGGCTAGGGTTTGGTGGAAAAGAAATGAATGATGGTGAATGAGGAGGGAGAGAGAAAAAGTGGCTTATATAACAAGCTCAAGTGATCTTCACCATTCATTCCTCTCCACTCAATCTAAGCCATACACCTTATCTCATGAGAAACCAACTAAACCAAACCAAGTCAAAGTGGAACCGAACCAAATAAAACCAAATCCAAGTTAAACCAAGTCATGAAAATCCTACACTTAGAAAATTTTAAAACATCACGCAAATCGATAAATATGAAATACGGCTCAAATAAACACGTATCCGTATAAAACACCGATACAGTGAGACGGGTCTCACAATAGTCGTTCCATACATTACATTCTCCTTTTTACAAGCAAAAACATAACACTTTCCACCTGCTATCGAGGCGAGTTGAGTCGTCATCTTCTTTTGGACTGAGTGCGGGGTCTTCTTCAAAAGGAATCCAGAAACACAAGCCTTCACACGCGGACGAGGCTTCAAAAGGGTTCACTTCGCCTTGACCTTTTAGGTGGCACGCCCTTCGTGGTTCAGGGTACCTGCGTGGAGAGCGAGGATCAGTACATTACACTTTGTACTGGTACATGGCAAGATAAGTTCCAAGCTCTCATTTGGTTGATGAGTCTATATGACTTAGTTCATGAATGTTTCTAACCATCCTAATGAATTTCAAGCGAGCAATGACAAGCATAATATAATTACCTTGGAACTTACCCACGAGGGACCGTGCCGCGCCTTATGAGACTTACCATGTTCTTTCCTGTCAATTGTTATCATTTTTCATACCAAGTGCAATATTACGTGTGATTGGTCACTGACACCATAAGTCATCCTGGACTTATAGCTTTGTTAGTCGGGACCCTTTCAACGCAAGTAGCGAGTCCCACTGAAAGTTCCCGTCTAACCCGTGCTATCATCCAGCACAGCTATACCGTGTTTCCTCCTAGGCCGAGTCGGTCCCGTGGCCCCGGGTTGTTGCTCGAGGAAACTTTCTCCTTGTCGATAAGTTATCCAATGACCCAGTTAAGACATTATTCAGTTATTAAGGTATAGCCTTCGATCTCTTTGAAACTTAATCATTTTACCGTGCCCGTGCCCTTGCATTCATTCTTTCTTCCGCAACAACACTATCAATTTATCTAAGAAGGGGTCGAAAAGAGAAGGGTCAGCCACTCACCTTGAGTTTACTTCAGGCGAGAGAACTTGTTGTTCGCGCTAGACGTCGCCTACGCGATTATCTGAAATCGTACAAGCAACCGATTAGAACACTGCCCTATTTAAGGAGTTCGATAGGAAATACGAGTTCGAAACGCAAGCCATGAAAACCATCGAAAACATTCACGAAAACACATTCAGAAAACAAAGCCAAAACCAACGCAAGCGGCGTGAAAAGCAGAGCAACGGGAGGTCTCTTCCGACTCAGCCGCAGAGTCAATCCTTGAGGCGCATCCCGCTGAATATGGGGCTTGGTTCCGAAGAAGACATTCCATAACGAGGAATGGATCTTAATTCAACCGTTCCCGTTCGATCGACTCGATCGATCCCGACCTATCGGTCCCGACTGAATCGATAGCGACAGTGTTCCTTTCTCGCGCACCCCGTGGATGGAGTACGGGGCATGATGTAGGGACGGGGCACTACACCATAACCAACTAAAAAAAAGTTTCGTCCTCGAAACTTAAGAATAGAACCTACCTCTACGAGAACAATGAAGGAAACTTTTCTTTCATTTCTGACTCAAGCTTCCACGTCGAATCTTCGACCGAATGGTTTCTCCAGAGGACGCGGACGTGTGGAATAGTACGGTTACGGAGAAGTTTATCCTTGCGCTCCAAGATTTGCACCGGCTCTTCGATATATGACAAGTCCGCCTTCAGGTCCAGCTTACCTAAATCCACCATATGGCTTGGATCATACACGTACTTTCGCAATTGTGATATATAGAAGACGTCATGCATCTCTGACAACGCAGACGACAAGGTAATTTGGTAAGCTACCAGGGCGACTCGCTTCAATATTTCGAACGGGCCAACAAATCTTGGGCTCAATTTTCCCTTCGCACCGAACCTGGAAACTCTCCGCATGGGCATGACTTTCAAGAATACATGGTCGCCTTCCGAGAACTCGAGGGGGCGTCGGTGCGTGTCGGCATAGCTCTTTTGCTGGCTTTGTGCTATCTTCAATCTCTTTCGTATTAACTTGACCTTCTGCACGGTCTGCTCCACCAGCTCCGGACCAAGTATCTGCCGTTCCTCAACTTTATCCCAGCAAATGGGCGATCTGTACTTTCGGCCGTACAAAGCTTTATACGGTGCCATTTGGATGCTAGACTGATAGCTATTGTTGTATACAAACTCGGCCAGCGGTAGATAGACGTCCCAACTTAACTTCAAGTCAATCGTACAGAGTCGTAACATGTCTTCAAAAATTTGGTTCACCCGCTCTGTTTGGCCGTCAGTCTGAGGATGATAAGCTGAGCTGAACTTCAACTTGGTCCCCAGTGCTGAATGAAGACTACTCTAGAAGCTCGCTACGAACCGTCCATCCCGATCCGAGACGATAGATACTGGGACCCCGTGCAGCCGAACTACTTCATCAAGGTATATCTGAGCAAGGCGGTCGACGCTCCAAGTAACTTTGATGGCAATAAAGTGTGCTGACTTGGTTAGTCGATCGACGATAACCCAGATGGCGTCGTTTTCCCGCGACGTCCTCGACAAGCCAACAACGAAGTCCATAGTGATGTGATCCCATTTCTACTCTGGAATGGCAAGGTTCTGCATCTCCCCGCCCGGTCGCTGGTGCTCGACTTTGACTTGCTGACAGGCCATACATTTTGACACAAAGTGCGCTACGTCCCTCTTCATGCCGTGCCACCAAAAGACAACGCGGAGGTCCTTATACATCTTGGTGCTGCCAAGATGCAAGGAATATTTTGCATAATGTGCCTCCGACATTATCTCCTTTCTAAGTTCTGCGTCGTCCGGTACGCATAGTCGTCCCTTCCCGTACAACACTCCCGACTCGTCCTCTGCAAAGTCGGACGCTTTCCCTGTCGATATCAGCTTCCACATCTTCTCCAGGTAGGGGTCGTCCTTCTGTGCAGACTTGATCCTCTCCAGTAGGCTCGGTTCCACCCGCAGTTGCGCCAGTTTCACGTCTCTGAAACGAACTCGGAGCTCGATGTCCATTTCTTCCAAGTCACGCAGCAGTCGGTCGTTGATGCATAATGCAGCTAAGTATTTTCGGCTCAGCGCATCTGCTACCACATTTTCCTTGCCCGGCGTGTAGTCGATTGATAAGTCATAGTCTTTGATCAGCTCGAGCCATCGCCTCTGCCATAAATTCAATTCTTTCTGGGTGAAGAGATACTTGAGGCTTTTATGGTCCGTATAAATCCTGCACGCCACGCCATAGAGATAGTGACGCCACAGCTTCAACACAAACACAATCGTCGCTAATTCTAGGTCATGCGTGGGGTAGTTCTTCTCGTGCGGCTTCAACTGCCGGAAAGCAAAAGATATCACCTTATCCCGCTGTATGAGCACACACCCCAAGCCCTGGCCAGAAGCATCGCTGAAGATCTGAAATCCCTCCGTCCCTTCAGGAAGAGCAAGTATCGGGGCCGAAACGAGCCGTTCTTTGAGCTCCTGGAAGGAAGTTTCACAGTCGTCTGACCACTTGAATGCGACTCCTTTCTGGGTGAGGCGAGTCAACGGCGATGCAATCTTCGCAAAGTCCTTCACGAAGCGTCGGTAGTATCCCGCCAAGCCTAGGAAGCTTCGAATTTCGCTAACTGATGCGGGCTGTTTCCAATCAGCAACTGCTTCGACTTTCTTCGGATCGACTGCGATGCCCGTGGCAGAGATGATGTGCCCAAGGAATGAGACGCTGTTCAGCCAGAATTCGCACTTGCTCATCTTCGCATACAACTGATTCTCTCGAAGGGTTTGGAGTACCGTCCGCAGATGCTCTGCATGTTGCGTTCGATCCTTCGAGTAGACGAGGATGTCGTCGATGAAGACTACTACGAACTTGTCAACGAACGGACGGAACACCCGATTCATTAAATCCATGAAGACGGCAGGGGCGTTCGTCAGACCGAACGGCATTACCAAGAACTCGTAGTGGCCATAGCGAGTGCGGAAGGCAGACTTCGGCACGTCATCTGGCTTGAAATTGAGTTGGTGATAACCCGATCGCAGATCAATCTTCGAAAATACTGTTGCACCTTGGAGCTGGTCGAACAAGTCGTCGATGCGGGGTAGGGGTATTTGTTCCGGACGGTGGCTTTATTCAATTCCCGATAGTCGATGCAGAGCCGCATCGATCCATCCTTCTTCTTCACGAATAGCACGGGCGCACCCCACGGTGAGACACTCGGACGGATAAACCCTCTGTCGAGTAATTCTTGTAGTTGTGCATTTAGTTCCTTCAGTTCTGCAGGCACCATTCTGTACGGAGCCTTCGAGATCGCCCGGGTGTCGGGGAATGTGTCGATGGTGAACTCTATTTCTCGATCGGGCGACATGCCGGATAGCTCGTCCGGGAACACGTCTGAAAATTCTGCCACAACGTCGGTCTGACCCGCGTTTGTACCATCCTGTCGCATGTCTCGAACGGAAGTTAGATAGCCTTCGTACCCGGAATGCAGCATCCATCGAGCAGATATTGCGGAGATCACCATGCAGGTCGGCGACGCCTTACCACACGAGTAGCAAAATTCAGGCACTCCAGGTATACGGAGTGTGACCCTCTTTTCAGTGCAGTCTATGGTTGCGTTGCACGGATCGAGCCAATCCATGCCCAATATGATGTCGAGGTCCTTCATATCTAGAACTATTACATCAAGACCGATCTTTTGACCCCCAATACATATGATTCCTCCCCCGCAGGCTAAGTTTGTGAGTAGTGGTATGCCCGAAGGCATACTTACGCTAAGGTCAAGGTCTAACAATATTACAGAAAATTTGTGCTCGGCGGCAAAGTCCGCCGATATAAAAGTATGCGAGGCGCCTGAATCAAATAACACACGAGCAGGTACATTATTGAAACTCAATATACCTGTCACGACAGTGTCGGAAGCAAATACCTCGTCTTGAGTCAGAGCAAAGACACGCCTCTGAGCATTAGGACGTTGGGCTTGGTTGTTTGGTTGAGTGGGTAGAGGAGGTCCGGGCGCCTGTCCTCGATTCTCTTGACGATTTTGTTGTTGTGGTGGTGCGTTGCGATTTTGTCTTCGAGCCCAGCAATCCGCCATTTGGTGCCCCCTTTTTTCGCAAAAGAAACATCCCACATCGAAGACCGCACAGTCCCTTTCAGTGTGCTCGTGGTGGTTGCACTTGGTGCAGGGAGGAGATGGGTTCTGTCCTTTATAACCGCCGTTGTTTGGACGCTTTGACGCGTAATTGTTGCCTCCCGTATAGCTAGGACATTTGTGATTGGAGTGGCACACAACGTCGGCAGCACCGGAAGGATGCAGGCTCTCAAGGCGAAGAGCGTGATTCAGAGCCTCGCCCGTGGTCTTGTACTCCGGGACCCCGACATGCGCACCGATAGAGTATCGCAGACCCACTTTGAACCGTCGCACACGGCACTCTTCCGTAGGCAAAAACTGACTAGCAAACTTGGATAACTTGTTGAATTCTGCGACGTACTGTTCTACTGTCCGGTTCCCCTTCCTCAACTGCATGAATTCATTCTCCTTCGCTTGATAAAAGGCTGACGGAAGGTACTCGACTTCAAAAACTTTACGGAACGTGGACCAAGAGATCGGCGCTGAGTTGTTGTCGCGTCGGATCGTTCGCTTATGTACGGCCCACCAGTCGTACGCGTTCAATCGTAGCTGAAGTTGTGCGCAGGCGACTTGCTTTGATTCTTCAATACCGAGGAACTCGAAGTGATCTTCCAGCTCTTCCAACTTGTCGATTGCCATAGAAGGGCCTTCGGTACCGCTGAAGGAAGTGCGGCACGCCTTTTTGAATTCAGACACTTCAAAGTTGTACTTTTTTGGTGCCGCTGGTTGATGCTCGGGATCCTTCGTGTCGACTTCAATGGGTTGGATCGTCGGTACGATGGCAGTAGGTGCGATGAAGGTAGGCACAGTCGCAGAATTTTTGTTGGCCGCCATTGTCTGGACGATCTGCTGCAGGGTATCCAGCTGCTTTTGTTGAAGTTTTACATGTGCGTCGAAGCGAGCTTCGAACTGGGCCTGTCGTTCCTCTGTCTGTTGATGTCGGTTCTCGGACTGGTTCTGCTGTGCCTCCATCATGCGCAGCAACCTTTCGATGGTATCGTTAGAAGGTCCGGCCCGCGAACGATGCAAACTACTAGAGCCGCTAGAAGCGCTCTGCTCTCGCTCGGTCGTGGGTTCCGTCACTTCTGCGATACGAAGGCAAACGCATCAGTCACAAATTATTATGGACTCATTGCATGGAATAACTTATCTCATCGATACGAGGTCAAAGGATGTAAAGCCGTGCTCTAATACCATTATGTCATGCCCCGATTTCGTAGAATCAATAGTCGTCCCCCGGGCGTGATGCCGTGCGAACCTAAGTTTCGATCGCACAAGGCGTAGTCATAAGGTCATTCAAAACATAACATCAAGTTAGAGTACGCAGAGAAATTGATTGACACATTTAAAATAGAAGTAGACTTTTTTATTGATAATAAAACTTCATTTACATTGACTTCATTATATTCATTGTCGCGCGGGCTACAACATGACTCGACTTACAAAACGAATGCCGATGAGATAGTCGTTCCATACATTACATCCCCCTTTTTACAAGCAAAAACATAACACTTTCCACCTGCTATCGAGACGAGTCGAGTCGTCATCTTATTTTGGACTGAGTACGGGGTCTTCTTCAAAAGGAATCCAGAAATACAAGCCTACACACGCGGACGAGGCTTCAAAAGGGTTCACTTCGCCTTGAGCTTTTAGGTGGCACGCCCTTCGTGGTTCGGGGTACCTGCGTGGAGAGCGAGGATCGGTACATTACACTTTGTACTGGTGCGTGGCAAGTTAAGTTCTAAGCTCTCATTTGGTTGATGAGTCTATATGACTTAGTTCATGAATGTTTCTAACTATCCTAATAAATTTCAAGCGAGCAATGACAAGCATAATGTAATTTATGTTGGAACTTACCCACGGTGGGCCGCGCTGCGCCTTATGAGACTTACCATGTTCTTCCCTGTCAATTGTTATCATTTTTTATACCAAGTGCAATATTACGTGTGATTGGTCACTGACACCACAAGTCATCCTGGACTTATAGCTTTGTTAGTGGAGGCCCTTTCAACGCAAGTAGCGAGCCCCGCTGAAAGTCTCTGCCTAACCCGTGCTATCATCCAGCACAGCTATACCGTGTTTTCTCCTAGGCCGAGTCGGTCCCATGGCCCCGGGTTGTCGCTCGAGGAAACTTTCTCCTTGTCGACAAGTTATCCAATGACCCAGTTAAGAGATTATTCAGTTATTAAGGTATAGCCTTTGATCTTTTTGAAACTTAATCATTTTACCGTGCCCGTGCCCTTGCATTCATTCTTTCTTCCGCAACAACACTATCAATTTATCTAAGAAGGGGTCGAGAAGAGAAGGGTCAGCCACTCACCTTGAGTTTACTTCAGGCGAGAGAACTTGTTGGTCGTGCTAGAAGTCGCCTACACGATTACCTGAAATCGCACAAGCAACCGATTAGAACACTGCCCTATTCAAGGAGTTCGATAGGAAATGTGAGTTCGAAACGCAAGCCATGAAAACCATCGAAAACATTCACGAAAATGCATTCAGAAAATAAAGCCAAAACCAACGCAAGCGGCGTGAAAAACAGAGCAACGGGAGGTCTCTCCCGACTCAGCTGCAGAGTCAATCCTTGAGGCGCATCCCGCTGAATATGGGACTTGGTTCCGAAGAAGACATTCCATAACGAGGAATGGATCTTAATTCAACCGTTCCCGTTCGATCGACTCGATCGATCCCGACCTATCGATCCCGACCAAATCGATAGCGACAATATTCCTTTCTCGCGCACCCCGTGGATGGAGTATGGGACACGATGTAGGGACGGGGCACTACAGCTTCAACTCTAAAAGAGGTAAACTATTTTATTCTTTAAACTTACAAATTACTGTCATTAGCAAAATTTTAGATGGAGATTGCTAGTTGATTGACTAAATGCTTAGGGAGAACTCTAGTGAAGGAGGGGAGTTTTGTTTCAGTTATGTGTATGAGGTCCAGTCGATGACAGAGTCACGTGTAAACCTATATTGGTATCAGGACTCTAGTTATGGTATCATAAGATACACTCTTAATGCAATGTATATCAGTTCATCCATGCAAACATCTGTTAATGTAGGGAATTAGATCAGGTATGTGTCCTACTTCACAACTCGACCAAGTACCTACATAAGCAAATCGGGATACATCCATTATGTAACCTCACTAGGCCGATGATGGATTATTAGAGTATCCTAATGGCTTAGTATGCAAATAGGAAGCCGCCAACCTATATTGAATCTCTGTATACCTGACAGTAGCCAAGTTGCAGTGCCACTGATACATGGATAGGGAACCTGGGTGTCCATACCAACATACGTGGAAATTTATACTTGGTATCGGATTTGATAATTGGTATCAGGTTGCATCCGATACCAGATTGGACACTTGTATCAGATCATGCCCTATATATATCAATTACACTAATACCTTGTCTAAAAATGTATGCATGCATATGGGTGCGACCGAATACAGAGGTAGGAAAGAGTCTAAAACCAATAAATGAAGGTGTCTTAGATAAGGAAATCATATAGGTACAGGGAAGATTTTGGGTGACAGTAGTGTTATACTCTGTTGGTAGTGCATAGGTAGGTATGCAAATGGGTTATAAGTTAGGTGTGTGTCCAGTTCTGATACAAGATGAGTATCAGAGCCTGTGTGCATGCGTATTGATTTTGGAGGATCAGTTTGGGTATCGAGTAGTGGCTGGTACGAGCAATTATACTGGGTATAGTAGATATGTGCATGCAAGGCTCGTTAGGGAATTAACCACAGTAAATTTAGAAGTATCTATATGGATACTTGTGTATAGGAATTAAGATGATAATGTTAATGTCATTTTCCTGATATCGGTAGTGTCCATTGAATATATTGAGTGCAACAACAGCCCACATCTATTTACAAACCCCAAAAGATAATTGATGTCTGTGTTGGCCTATTTAGGAGTGTATAGATGTACCAGTTGTATTTCCTGAAAAGTACATTATAGAGTTAACAACAAACTTTGCGTCAAAACACAAAATTTACCATGTGTCCTCATTAACCAAGGATATTTGTCATGAGTAAGTCAAGTCTTAGAAGCTTATGTAACATTTGTACAAGTAAATAGGAAAGGGGACTGTCGCAAATCAATTGCAGCAGTACATACAGTATTTTAGGTGAGATGATGTTTGGGAATGGCAAGATGGCAACTGTAAGTAGGTAATATCAGAGGTACCCTGTATCAGTATCGGATGTATCATAGGGAGCCATTGTAAAAAGACTAAGGACAAGTGAAGGGAGCAGCCTAGGCATAGCTAAAGTATGGCCAGTGGAGTATCCAAGGAGTTTTAGGATGGGAGAGTGGATAAGGGGTCAGGAAAGTACTTGACTAAATAGTAGGTTGCTAGAGAGGGCAGACCCCAATATAACTTGTATCTGGTATCAACCATTAGGGATTAATATACCAGTTAACAGCATGGGCATCCCAATCTTAGTAAAGGCAATGAGTATTGATAGGCTGAATACGAGGGGGGTTAAATAAGGACTATGTGGGATAATTGGATACTAGTGGATAGGTCAAAAGAGAATTAGTAGGCTCCAAGTTGTAAACAGTATGAGGAGGAAGGGATAGACAACCTAACTAGAGAATAGATAGTTTGCTAATTTCTTCCATTACCTCATTGACACTGTGAATTCTTTAAACAGGTTATTTGGACTCTGACTCAGCGCTCGAACCGTACCCGTTGCTCAGGACCTAAGGCAAGTATACCTTGCCTCCCTCTACAGTTCTATTTACATGCATTATATTTCATTATCCAGTCTTTTGATTGTTTGTGGACATGTGCTTTTCATATTATATACTGTTGAGTTGTTTCATTGATATATAGCCCGTGTTCACATTTGGCCTGGTAGTTCACAGTTGGATCTGTTCTCACCGTACTTGATTGAGTCGTGTCATAGAATAGTTGGGTTATAAACTGGACTGCTATCTCTTTGTTGCGATTCTTGTAACCTGCGAGTCCACATACGGGACGAGGGTTGACCAGTTACACCAGAGAGTCCACACTCAGGATGAGGGTGTTTGTCTTGATCTGTTTACATCCGTGAGTCCACACTCGGGACAAGGGTGTTATCTTGTTCATTGCACCAGAGAGTCCACACTCGGGACGAGGGTGAGTTGTCTTGAACTAACCTGTGAGTCCACACTCGGGGCGAGGGTTGGTGATTAGTTCAAACTATTGAGTCCACACTCGAGACGAGGGTTTGGTGTCTGTTGATCTCATGTTTACCAGTTTCTCTTGCAGCAGTTCATTTATACGTAGTTGTTCTAGTGTCCGTATTCATAGCCACTTGTCGTATTCTGTCTTTCTTGCTTATTTCTTACGCATGATAAAACTGTTAGATAGGCATGTTTATGTATCTTGCTAGTCCTCTGAGGACCTGATGATCTCTTCAGGTCTAGCCGAGTTTGTGTCAGGAGCAAACGAGCGGGTTTGAGTCAGCATCAGACCACGGTACCTTGCAGTTGAGGTTGTCTTTGATTAGCAGTTTGTATTCAGTTAGTTTATTTCATGTATTTCTCTAATTCCATCTAATGGTAGTGGATTTGTGTCCACCGGACGTGACTTTGATTATGGGAAACATTCGGTCTATATTCTCTATTGTTCAGTTTTATTGACATTCATTGGTCTCAGTTGGTTCTTTATTATTCTGTGGATGAGAAATAGACTGCCGACTTGTGTATATTAAACATCGTTATACAGTCGACACTGCGACGTAGGCTGGGCTTGGACACATCTTGTATCCGAAAAGCGGGTGCGGGTCGTGACAATATTTATATTCATAATTGATGATGTGGAGACAAAGTCATTGTGAAGTGCATTATCTAGATCTAGACAACCAACTTCACATTGTCCTTGTCATGTTATTGCCATGTCAACTTCATGATATATTCTACATTTGCATTGGAGAAGAATTTTTGAAATGAAAGCTTGTCATTCCTATGTGGCAATCATTTTTTCTAAACTCACAATAGGGTTGGAGATGCTCTAAGGTTATTGATTGCTAAATATATACTATATTTTTGTAGGATTTAGCCAGAGAGTCATTAAAGGAATCTTTTAGACATGTTGAAGGAGCGCTTGTATTAAGGTTGCGATTTGCTTTGTAATCCTTTCGCAAGATTTTCTCATAATCCAATAAAAATTTCTTCCTCTTGTCCCGTAGAGTAGGTCAATTTTGACCAAACCACATAAATCGTTTTGTACTTAATTGTGTTTATTATTGTGCTTTGTTATTCCCTTCACTATGAAGACATTGTTGTATTCTTGCTTTCGCAACCTTGCACAACTCATATATAGGTCTTAATTTCATTAAATATGCGTATGGACAAATTATTTACATACAACTTCACTTTCAAAAGAAAGCACTCACTATACGTACATAGTGATTCATACATTTCTTACCAGCATATTTATTGGTTGATAGAGAACTAATATACAAAATAAATGCTTTCCTACCAGTATATTTATGCGCCTTCAGACTTAATGCACGTAGGACCACCCTGTTTCGCACGACAGCATAGCTTACGGGTGGTCCAATGAACAGGGTACCCTTGACATGCGGGAGATCTACAGGGTACCATAACAGTCATCCAATGTTGATAAATATTGGTCTGGGACTCTGGCTGGCTAGGTCTAGGTGAACTACTCTGAGATCAAAATGGTCAACTACAAAAACATATTGGTTTATTAGCGAAGGTAGGCAATGATTCACGTGTTGCAGCTGAAGATGTCATGCACCTTGGCTCAGAGAGCAATATATATACTGGCTCCACAGCTATCACACTTTTTGGTGATGGGCGGCTATCTGCAGGTTGAGACAAGCTGCAGTGTGAAATAGCACAAAGCAATTCTGATGCAACATACACAAAAAGGATGGTTGGCTTGACGCCATGTGCCGAGTACTCACCTGAGTCACCTCTTGCTTCTCTTTTCTCACGCGTAATGATTGATCCAGACCTTGAGTTGCCACTAACAATATTCATAGCCATTCCCCTCTCTCTCTCTCTCTCTCTCTCTCTCTCTCTATATATATATATATATATATATATATATATATATATATATATATATATTTCAAAACGAGTATGTTGGTTTTGTATTATAGAATCATCATATATTTTATAGGTTGGATTATAATTTAGTGGTTGAGATTAAAAGGTGTAGACCCCACCACCTTTTTAAGTCATTTAGTCTCAATCATTCAATTTCAATTCAACGTATATAACATAGGTTGGTTTCATAACACAAAACCAGCCGACTGGTTCTAGAGCACTTATATATATATATATATATATATATATATATATATATATATATATATATATATATATATATATATATATATAAAATAGGAAAACTTAGATGGTGAAACTTTTGAATTCCGAAAATACCCTTACATACTTATACTAATTAAAAATAGTTCATTAAAAATAGTTCCGAAAATACCCTTACATACTTATACTAATCGAAACCTTAAACTCAAAATCTAAATAACTTTATTTTTAAATCACATGACACGAAAAACTTAAGATATTTGTTTTCTCTTTCACATCCCCATATATTATAAGTATTTCTAAAACCTTCAAATAAAATTTTGTTTTCTCCATCTTATAGGATTTATCGGTCCTTTCATGAATACCTTCCAACAATCTCAAATTAACCTTTATCATAACACCAATAAGTTGTTCATCCAGTTTTTAATGTTATCAATCCAACTTTAAACTCAAAATAATCTTATCAATCAATCATCAAATATAAATTTGAAATTTGAAATTTTTTTCAATCAATTTTATATCTTCTAAAATATTTTAAACCAAAATTTTTACTATCATCCTTCAAAAATAAACTTGTAAATCGTACCACTAAATTTAAAAATCTTAAGCTATTTCTTATATCGATTTCATACTCAAATAAATCGTAACTATTTCACAAAAATCAACATTTTGTTTTCTCAATTTATCAATCCTTTAGTAGTATCAAGATAAAATCCATCTCTACTACCGAACTTAAAATTTACTAAGTCATAAGATCATACTTTTAGGAAACATAAATGCTTTTATACACAAATAAGACCTCAATGCATACTAATTGTCAATGTAATCCTTCTAGCCATGTATTCAACCTATGAGCATATACTAGTGGTCATCTTCCTAGTTGTCACTAAGCACAAAACTAAGAATTTACGATAGAAGGAGTCAAGCAAGATGCAAATCAAGGAGGTCGAACGAGAGTTCGAAATTTGAAGTCAAGAAAGGATGTCAAGTAGATGGATGAGATTCTAAACTCTAATCCTATATGCAGGCTCACATCGGCACAATAACGTAACCGAAGTGATAAACTTGACCTGCACGGACCACCACAAAAATATGTAACGCCCCAGTTCCAATATACGTAGGACTAGAAACGTAGACATGTCAGCTGTATACATACGAAGTACAGGGATCTTGTATGTATACATAAGCTGTAAAATGCAGTAATCCAAGACAAACTAAATCTCATCCACAATGAAAAGAATAATAATATAAAAATTAACTTGAATATTTATGATACATTCGTTGGGCGGAGACAGAGTCCACTACCAACTATCTCAATGAAAGAAATGTACAAGAATCGATCAATAAAATGGCAAGACGAACCAAGCACAATCGTCTTCGAAGGAATGGAGAGAATCACGGCCATGGCTAGAACACCTGCAGTGAATCATAAAAGCACACACCTGAAAAATAACCAGGTCCTCAGACGGACGTAGCAAGATACAGGAAGAATATGCTAATATGAACTGTCAGAATAATAATATATGAAAGACTATCCTAGACACAAATATGCAAAGGAGATTCTAACCGCCTAATGTGCAATTTAGAGGACAACTTTCATGCACATGGGTGGGATTTTAGGTTATGTGTACGTAACTGACATCTAGTCATCTGTATCCGGCCGTAACGTCCAAAACCACTACAAAAAAAACTTTTATTTTCGAAGGCAATTATTTCTCGGAAGTGCCTATTTGCCGTCGGGAATAGTCTTTTCCGAGGGTACAAGGCCGTCGTATGCCCTCGTAAATTCTAGCGTCGGAAAAAGTATTTTTTCGACCAACCGTCGGAAATGTGAGTATTTGCGAGAGGAGATGACCCTCGTATTTGTTTTTTATATTGTCGTAAACAAGCTTTATGAATATAAGAAGATGATATTTGCGACGATAGTGTGCCGTCGCAAGTAATGAATTGGTGGCACAACTATTTATATTTTCTGACAATGTGCTTTCGACGATAAGGATTCCTCGAAAATACTATTTGCGATAGATGACTTATTTGCGACCACGTTTTGTTTATCGGTAATAAAAATTTTCGACAATAAAGGTACACTCAAAAAAAGAATTAAACTTCTCGGAAAAAAGATTACAAGTTTATTTCCGATAAAAAGATATCCTCGAAAAAGTTTGTTTGCGATTGCTAAAGTAGACGAAAATTAAAATTCGTGTAGTCGGAATTATATTTTTTCGATCACCATAGCAATTGAAAAAAATTAAAAAAATGTCATCGGAAATGGTTACCTGTCATGATAATTACAAATTCCGATAGAATTAATCTTCGTAAAATAGAATCACTTTTCTCGGTGAAATTAATAGTAAAACTTGAATACATTAACAACTAAAGTAAAAGATAATGTTGTAATCATTCATTGATATAAAAATGTGACATAAAGAAACAATGTATATTAAGTACAATAAACTTGTAATGTCAAATCTAAAAGAAATTTCCAGGCCTACATATAAGAAAGTCAATAATATTATGAAACTGGAACTTCTTCAATTATTCTTCGAAGTCATTGCTAAGATTAGCATTCGAACCATTTCTTCCAACATCATCCTGTTACAAGAATAAAATTCTAATAAGAACTCATGTAATTTAAATAAAATTAAGATTTAAACGCAACTCAAAACTTAGAAAATTGTAAAGAAATGTACATACCACATTTGGTGATTGCCTCGCACTATGTTCAGAATTTTGGATGGTGTTCAACAACATTTGAAATTGTTCTTGCGGAGTGCTTAATATCTCATCTTTTAATTATTGATGATTTTTTTCAAGTTCAACAAATCTACACTTCTTACAATTTTGGCTAGATGAATATAAATATTTGCCTTTCAAACCACCCCCAAATCCAAGTACACGACCATAACTAGGTACAATCACCTCTCTATATATGTCCCAATCATTCACATTCTGATTTTCCTCTTCAGCAGTACTTTTTTTCCATCGTTTCCTACAACACAATAAAACATACTATAATATTATATAACATATCGATCAAATATCACAATCATACGCAAAATTAAGAGAGTATGGTATCTATATAAAGAACACAATGAAGAGTGAAAAGATTGCTAACATACATAGATTTTTTTTTTTGCCTTCTCACTTTTCCAGCTTTCTCCTTGGATCCTTTTCCTTACTTACATGAAACTTCTTGAAACAATCAATTGGACTAGGTTTAATTCCAGTTCAATCAAGCTGTTAAGAGAAAAATATATATTATTATTTTCTTATTATATTAAGATACCATAAATATCTTACTTCTCACATACATAAGCAACTAAAAACATGTAAAACTCTATATATACAAGAAAAATATACAATACACATTTCATATGTAGCCTAATGCTTGTTCATTGAGGGCGATCGTCTTCTCCTTTGGTGCAGGCTCTTCAAAATCTTGCAGCTCCAGTTCATGAGTGAGTAGCTTACCCATGAGTACTTCAAGTGACATTGTGGTGAGGTCGTTTCCTTCAATGATAGCTGTAGCCTTCGGAATCCAGTTCTTGGTGAGAGCTCGTAGGAGTTTGCGAATCTTTTCGTGGTTACTGTAATCTTTGCCTAAGGAGGACAAAGGGTTTACAATATCCAAGAACCTCTCGAACATTTGTGTGACTGTTTCATTTGGCTTCATTTTGAACGCCTCGTACTCTTGAGTAAGTCTGCTGACTTTTGACTCCTTGACTTGAGTCGTGCCTTCATGTGTAACTTCGAGAAGCTTTCACACACCATTTGCCGTTGTGCATGTAGATATCCTGTTAAATTCTGTTCTGTCTAAGGCACAAAAAAGAGCATTAATAGCACGTGCGTCAAGACTGGCCTTTTTCTTTTCCTTCTCTGTATAACTGCTTTGGGGTTTTTCAACCAAAACTCCCTCAACAGTTATACGAGGTGGCTTTTGATAGCCAACAAGAACAATAGCCCATAAGTCAAAGTCAAGAGATTTCAAGAAGAAACTCATCCGTGTTTTCCAATAAGTGTAGTTAGTACCATCAAACAGTGGGAGTCTGTTTGTGGCCTGACCTTCACTTGTGAATTTCATAGTAGCCATGTGATGTGCTGTGATCTAATAAATAATGAATAAATAATAGCACTGTTACCTCGCTTTACCTGTAACACTCGCTCTGATATCAATTATAGGAACGATATAGTAAAGCGTAATACTCTAGAGGGGGGGGTGAATAGAGTTGGCAGCGGAATAATGCTAAATAAAAATTGTTAGCAACACAATCACAGTATATAATCACAATTGAAATAATGTAAAGGCAAAGTTAAGAGAGCAAACGCAAAGACAGCGATGTATACTGGTATCCCTCTGTTGAGGACTAATCCAGTCGGTAGAACTCTTGCTACCAGTTGAATCCACTATAGGAAAAACCGCAAGTTTTCTTACGAAGTCCTTGCAACTTCTACAACGCGAGCTTTGATACGAAGAACTCGTCCAACTTCAAATGTGAAGAGGTATTCTTCAATCAAGCCTTCTGATTACAATCTCTCAGAAACTTCTAGACCGTACCGCACTGGCAAATCGACTAGAGGATTGTAACTGGCTTGGGATCTGAAATTAAAAGCTCTAGAAAACTCTTTGGAAGGCAGAAAGCTTTAGATAGAGAGAAGATTGAAAGTGAATTGGTGTATTGAAATGATCGAAATCCTTCTCTATTTATAGGAAATCCAAAGGGAGAACTCTGTCAGAATTTGGGCAGAATTCGGGCAGAACTCGATGAGCAAATCTCGGTCAAATCCGCAACTGCAGGAGGACCAAGTTCCAGAGAATTCAAAAATCAAACGGCCACCAACCAAACTCTGGCCGAACTCTGGCCGAACTCTGGCCGAGTTCTGTCAGGGTTAGGTTAGGGTTTTAAAAATAGGTTTTGGTGATTTTTGAAAACCTTTTTGTGAACATTTTTGTAAACATTTTGATAGGTCATTTTAAAAACATTTTGAACTATTTGGGGATAGCCTATTTGCCAGTACGACTCGGTGTATAACGTATTCCTAGACTCAAATAAAATGAAAATTATATTGCATAGGAAATACAGACTCAAGTAGGCAAACAGATCTTCAGTCTTGAACGGAGTGAATATCCAATCTTGCTTATGTCCAAGAAGCCGAGATGTCCCAACTAGCTTCGTATATCCAGACAGAGTTTTGATCAATTATTAAAATCAGGTTGACCATATGACCAATGGGCCAACACAAAGAAGTCATCGATTCGTTGCAATTGATACTTGTTCCATACGGTCGCCTTATTGAATTCGCGATAATCGATGTATAGCTGCATCGATCCATCCTTCTTTTTCAGAAATAGCACAGGAGCTCCCCACGGAGAGACGCTATGGCAAATAAATTTGCGATCTAACAACTCTTGCAGTTGCACCTTCAACTCCTTCAGATCTGCTGGAGCCATTCGATAAGGCACTTTTGATATCGGCCGTGTATCCGGGAAGGTGTTGATGCTGAATTATATTTCTCGATTCGACGGCATCTCGTCGAAAAAAACATCAGAAAAATCTGCTACAACATCAATCTACACTGTATTTATATTATCCTTTCGCGTATCTTTAACTAATGTCAAGTATCCCGTACAGCCGAAACACAGCATACGCCTCTCCGAAATTGTCGATATCACCTGGCCGTCTTCGAGATCGTATCGCACGAATATGAGAACTCTGTCTCACCAGGAAGACGAAACAAAAATCTCTTCCACGCACTCGATTGTTGCATGACAAGCGCCCAACCAATCCATGCCCATGATTATGTCGTACTCTTTGATGTCTAGTACGACGGCTTCCAAGGATAGATTTCTTCTTCCGATGCAAATGTGATCATTCCTATAAATACAATTTGCAGGCATATCGACTTCCGATGGTGTGCTAATGCTAATGTTCATATCTAGTGATTGCATTATAATTTTATTTTCTTTCGCATAATCAGTAGATATAAAACTATGCGTTGCACCCGAATCGAATAGTACTCGAGCAGGTATATTTTTGTAGAGTAATATACCTGTTACTGTCATGCCTCGACTCGAAATCACCCGAATCATCGTCCTCGCAGGGGGCGTGATGCCGTACGAGCCTGGAGTTGCGCTGGTGCAAGGCAAGATGATAAGTTCTCAAAAATGGTTATCTTTGATTTGATATTAGAAAATGAAAGAAAACAGAGTATACGAAACAATTCTCTTTATTGATAATGAACTGAGATTACAACGGCTTTCAATAGCCTAAAAGAATTTGCCAGATTTGCTACAACACTCAAGTTCTCTCTTGTCCACAAATGATTTCACCCGTTCCATAGAGACTCGTGCATTTGATGCACATTTCATTTCAATTGTCCTAACTAGTGTTCGACACACACTATAATTTATCTTTCGATCGGACCACGTCGTGGTGTCGATAGGTTAACTTAGCATACAATGATATATTCTTACTTAGGCATGAAGGAGTTAAAAAGAAGAGTCAGTCCTCCCACCTTAAACCGATATGCCTTATTGTTTGCCGAGTCGATGCAGCTCGATTTTATAACTTTACTGCACGGCCAAATCTTCTGACTTAGTCATTCGAGCACTTCTTGTTTTATTGAACTACTCGATCGATTCCGGCCTACCATGCCCAAGTATCAGCCCGTTGCGAGACGGTGATTTAGGTTTTACGGACCCATTGCAAATGAGGCAAAATGTCGACCTCTAATATTTCAGCGTTAACGGATAGCCTGCACATGAAACCAACTAAAATCATTGATTCAGACTTGCGCCTTGGGTCGATTCGATTTCTTAGAATCTTTGAGCCGATTCAACGTACTTATCCTTTGGGGCAATGCAGCACTTCGCATCTGTAATGTCCCGCTCCGCACGGTGCATTACGCTGAAGCGTTGACTCAACGAGTCGCGTTGACCGAACAAAATGTATCGATGCGAATCAATACGAGAGTTACGTTGTCCCGAGCAACGTATCAAACTAAGTCGATGCGAAGAGTTGCCTTGCCCCGAAAGAATGCATCGAGTTGAATCGATGTGAAGCACCGTATTGCCCCGAAGGATGAGTGCGTTGAATCGGCTCGAAGATTCTAAGAAATCGAATCGACCAAGGCGCAAGTCCGAATCGATGCAAGTATTGATTTTAGTTGCTTTCGTGTGCAGGTTATACTTTGACGGGAAAATATTAGAGGTCGATCTTTTGCAATATTTAGTAAGGGATCCACGAAATCAAATCGTCGCCTTGCGACGGGATGAGACTTGGGCAGCTAAGGCAAATCGGACGCATGATTCAATGAAGCACGAAGTGCTCGAATGGCTAAAGTCAAGAGAGCGGCCGTGTAACAAAGTTATGAAATCGAGCCGCATCGACTCGGCAAAACGACGAAGGCGTATCGACTCAAGGTGGGAGGATTGACTTCTTTTTACTCCTTCATTCGATAAGTCAAATATATCATTGTATGCTAAGTTAACCTATCGACGCCACGGGTGTGGTCCGATCGGAGATAAATTATAGTGTGAGTCGAACACTAAGTTAGAACAATTGAAATGAAACGTGCATCAATATGCACGAGTCGCTATGGGACATTGGATATCGCATAGGCAAGCGCCTCGGTGTGCAAGCCGTAAGAACATGGGATAACTGTACTCGACGAGTGCCTTAGTGCACGAACCATACCGTGCCTTTGCTGCACGAGTTAGACGGCTAGAACATTGAAAGACAATAGGCGAGCGCCCTAGCGCGCAAGCCCGAACATTGAATGCTAAGTTATAGAACATGGATATACGGTCGAAACGTGCCTACGTGCACGGGATAATAAAAAGATGGCTTCGTTGCGAGAGAATACAGTTGTGGCATGAATGTGACGGAACTGTCGGCTATGACATGGTGCCTCGAAAGGTGTTCGAGACTTTCGGGTCGTTCGGTTGACGGGCATTGAGTGGAGGCACGATGCCATTGAATCATTGAAACGAAGTATCAAATGTAAGAACACAGAAAGTTAAACGAAAGAGATACGAGATGATAAGTCTGAGTCTCGGACTCAAGACTATGTTTGGTTGTTTGAATTTGATTGCTATAAGGATAGGGCGTTGCATGGTCGATTGGAATGGGCTCGAGATTAATGTGATATTATAACTCGTGCATGAGTGTTTCCCCCAAAATGGTTAAATGCCGGAGGAGCGCCCCGGAACCGATTAGCCACAGAAGGATTCGAATAATCTTTGTAGGCGCACATCCTTAAACGAGTAGCGCTCGTCTTATAGATGAAAAAAACCACAAATGATGGCATGCAGCGAAAACGTTTCGGTTGTTGGGCCCGCAACCCACCTATGAAATGTCGGGCAGCCCGACCAATATTGAGAAAAGAAGGAGAGAAAAGAAAGTAAGACTCCTTTAGTCCATTCTGGCGCGGATACGCCAACGGCCCTCATATAGTTAAGGAACGATGGGTTGAAAGTGTAGGCGCGAATGCGTCCCGCATATAGATCCTGCCTAGAGATGCACATATAACATGACAGGGAAGAAATGGGGCGTATTCACCTTACGTCAGTGTAAGGGACGCAAGGGCGAGTGTGTCGACTTGGTAAGCCACGAATCAAACACGAGAATGCTTTTTGCTTGCCTATTCAATTCAATAACATGCTGCTATGATAACATGCTTTACGCTTTCGAAGATGCCATGAAATTGACCCTAATGAGAACATAGTAAGATCATAAGCTAAGTTGCATGATTCAACATAAATATTAAAATATCGGTTTGAAAAGATGATCTTTGCTTCAGTACATGCGAGGCCGAACGTACTGATCCCCTACCAGCTTCATGCAGGATGCAGGGAATGGATTGCTCGCGGCGAAGCGTTGCTTGAACGTGTTAAGACTTGGAATGCCGAAGCGCATTGAAGCGTGCTATCGCATTGACGCTCGGACTATGCAGCTGGATTGATGCGGCCGAGATATAGAAGGCATGATATATGGAACGGTAAAATCCTTTGTGGGCAAGAGAGAACCTGAGTGTTGTAGCCAATCTAGCATGTATTGTTAGGCTATCGAATGCCTTTGTAATCTCTGTTTTGGATATCAATAAAGAGAATTTGTTTCGTATACTCTGTTTCCTTTCGTTGTTAAATATCGAATCAAAAGATAACCATTTGAGAACTTGTCATCTTGCCTTGCACGAGAGCAACTCCAGGCTCGTGCGGCATCACACCCCCTGCGAGGACGATGATTCGGGTGATTCCGGGTCGGGGCATGACAGCATCGATTTAACTCGATACATTTCTTTGGGACAATACAACTCTTCGCATCGACTTAGTTTGATTCATTGCTCGGGACAACGTAACTCTCGTATTGATTCGTATCGATACATTTCATTCGGTCAACGCAACTCTTTGAGTCAACGTCTTAGCGTAATGCGCCGTATGGAGTGGGACATTACAGTTACAATAGTAACGGACCCAAAAGCTTTGTCTCGAGTCAATGTATAGACTCGGCCTTGTGCTCTATAGCGTTGATTTGGCGGATTCACTGGTACCGCATTCGTACCTTGCAGTGTAGGCGCTTTATACGGATTTGGAACATTTCTTGGGGGTGTTGATTTGGCTTCCCCGCCTGACAGAATTGACTGAAGTGGCCTAGATCCCCACACTTGAAGCATGTTCTCAATTTAAAATCGGGTGCTCGGTGCCCACACTTGCCGCATATGTTGCAAGTTACTACAGAAAAGTGACATGGATTCTCAAACGTGTTTTGACGCTTTGCCACCCCCGATCCCCCGGCGTCGTTAGTTCGTTTATTAAAATTTTTGCGGACGACCGGCTCGGCTCGTTGTGACATATGACCAAAGATACGCTCACTATCAAGAGCGCTATCGTAGAACTCACGGTAGGTTCGGCACCTTTGATTCATGATATCCCTTCGCAGTTCGTCATTCAGACCTTGTTGAAAATGTTCACACCAGGCTTCCTTGTTGGACAGAAAGGCACCGACAAACTTTACTAGTTTCGAGAAGTTTGAATCATAATCGTCGACTGAGATATTCCCCTATCTCAACATCATGAACTCGTCTTCCTTTTGAAGACAGACGGCACGGGGAATGTACTGCACAAGAAAGGTCGTCTTAAATATTTTTTAGAAAATTTTGGTGTCGGGATCCGTTTCATAGATTTTATGTTTCTTTGTCGCCCACCAGTCCTAAGATCTCAATTGCAGCTGTAGCGCTGCACATGCTACCCTCTAGGACCCTTCGATGTAGAGAAGATTAAATAGGCCCTTAATCTCCGTGAGCCACCCAACTATCACATCAGGCTCTGCTCGTCTATTGAACTTCGGCAAATTCATCTTGCGAAACTCCATTGCTTTGAACAAGGAAGAATAGTTCATCGTTTGGGGTTGAACTTCTTCCTCAACTTCCTCTAGAACATCTTCTTTCTCTTCGGATGCCACAATCGTTGCTTTTGTGTTGCCCACCATATTGCTTACGATCTGCGTTAGGTCGTCCATTTGTTTCTGCTGCACACCGAATTGGGCTTTGATTTGCATCTGAAGCTGTTGCTGCTGCAACTCCATCAACTGTAGTATTTTCTCCATCGTAGTCTCGCTAGGGCTAGCACCCTTCGAACTCGACGAACTATCCACGGCGTTGGTTGCTGTGCCGGGATTATTTTTATTTTTCTTCGCCATTCCTACAAACAAAGTAAACTTGTTAGTATTTATAAAAATATCTATGGGCTTACCTGTATGGAACTTTTATTTCATGCTGCATGTCGACAAGCATTCAATTGGATAATTGCAACCAACATTCCAAATAAAATATTTTTTTAAAATCCAAGAAAATATAACTATGCTCTGATATCAATTTGTCACGCCCCGATTAGACAAATCGTTCGTCCCCGTTCCTATTTTGCCGAATCGATCGTCCTCGCTAAGGCGTGATGCCGTACGAGTCTTGAGTTGCACTCGTACAAGGCAAGAACATTACATTTGATCATTTTATTTGAAATATTAAGTTGAAACTTCACAAATTACATCGGAATTGAATACGCAATTTAGGAAGATAGAAATATAATTTTCATTCATAGCTTGCAATGAAGTGCAAGTCATAATTACATTGGATGCTGTTGCAGCTACATTGATTGAAACATAAAAAAATATACTTGACAAATTGCCTGAACTAACAGTTGTCATTCTATACATTCGCTCTTTTATACATTGAAAGCCTTCGATGAATTGGCTTCAAAGTACTTCAGAATAGGAAGAGCTTCATAACGACTCTTCGAACTTCAGCTTTGGCTTAGCGACGTGTACCCCCAGATTCCATGTTACCTGTAGGATTGGAAATTAGTACACTTGGAAATGCACTAGTGAGCGGGACGAACCCACTCGTCTAAACCGACTCTGATTGTTAAGACATCCATGCAATTGGAGTTTTCTTTCTATTTAGAACTAAATAAACTCAGTTCATATTGATAGCTTTCCATTTGAAACAGTAAAAATATACAGTAAAACAAAACAATTTATCGCAATTCTTACCACGGCCGTGCTCGTACCTGCATAAAACAGAGATAATATTTATAATTGCATAAGACAATAGGTGAGCATGCTACTATCTTACATGTGGTCATTGGTATTACACACCACTTGGGACTTAATCGAATTGGCATACGACGCTACCCTTTCAGCCTAGATTGTAAGCCTTACTAAAGGTCCCGCATGCCTCGTGCCGAAGCACGATAAACATTCTCCCTAGGACGATTAGGTTCCGATGCCTCGGATACCGTTTCGAGAAAAACGAACTTGTGCACAAGTTATCCACGACCATGCCAATGAATAAATATATGGGACCGATTGCATAGCACGGGCAGTATTAAGTAGCATTATCATTTTGACTCATGCGAGAGTTCGTTTCCTCAAAGCCGTACGTTCTGATTTAGCGTCCCGTAGGCACCAAATTGCCCGAGGCATAATAAGCCACCATCGACATTTCATATTATTTTGCAGCACGTGAAATAGTCTCTCATTTTTAGAACCTTAAACTTTCTCATTTTGATGCTTTTCAGAGTAATTTACTCTAAATCGATACATTTTTCTGAGTTCTTGATCTTAGTGGATTGGCATGCATTTAACTTGGCATCGTCGATTTGAATAAGTTCGAGACAAAAGAATTTTATTTGCAAGACATAGTAGAAAAGAAGCGGCCGAACCACCCACCAAGTATTCAATCGTGCCGATAGTCGGAGCGCTTCGCAACGTTCAAGCTTCAGTTACGCGAGCTCCTGCAGTGGCACTAACACTTAATCAGAATTCCTTCTTTAATCCTTTATTTTGAAATTTGTAGAATGCATTCAGAAAAAGATGCGAAAACACATTCATCAAAACCAAGTGGTGAAAGCTCCAAGAAAATCATACAACAGTTCGGTCCCGTCGAAGGGACTCTTATATAGAGCTCACTCGCCGAGACGCAACCTGCTGCATCTAGGACTTATTCCAACATAAGTCGTTCCATTAATTGGATCGATTCTCGTAACATTCATCCAATCGATTTGATCGATGCCGCAAGGTGTTATCGTTTACCAAGCTCAACGATCGAGTCAGATGGTCATCTAAGTTTCCGATCGATCTGACTCGGCGCAAGCATATTACGGAGTCTGTCGCCTATCGAAAGCGGGGCACTATAGGTTCTTCTCGCTAGTACACGACAATGTACTGACCCGCGTTGTGGGCACTCTTTTCAAGTGTTCTTGCTTTAGAAGCTCAATACACAAAGATTGGCTTGATCAGTCCTGAGGCATCGAAGATTTGTTGGGCATACAAAAGCTTTCCTTGCAAAAGATGATGTCTTATATTTATAAAGGACATAATGTATAGAATATTTTATATTTGTTGTACCAGGGAGTTGTAAGCCAAGTTGGTATATCCAGTTGTAATTCAATGTATCAAATATCCAATATAAGCCTATATGGCATATTTTTCAGTTGGCTATCAAGAGAAATTTGAGTTGTTTTTTGAGTTTTGTACTCCGGTGCAAGTCTTGTACTTCATTTCAATTATCAATAAAGAGAATATATTTCTACATGTCTTATTGTGACTTCAAGTTATTACTCGTTCTCGCTACTATGTATCAATAAAGTGTTCTATTCAATAAGAGAGATGTATCATTATTATCTTTAATTTATCTGTTTGTTCCGCTACGATGTATTTCTATTTGAAGATTATCAATTTTGTACCGTCATTGCCTTGTACAAGTATAATTCAGTCTTGTACGACAACACGTCCAAGTAAGAATGATCAGTTCCCAGAGATTTATGCGAGGACGAATGACTCTGCGGAATAGGGACGTGACAAGACGCATATTGACCAACCAACTGTAGCAGTTCCAATTGATTTAGCCATGGATCCAACCACATATCTATCGTCTCCCCATTCTTAAGCATGCGAGATATAACCCGAATGCCCTTATCTCTTATAATGCGTTTGAAAGTAACCGAATAGTTGTTGTTAGAAGAGTAGTAAATATCGCTCCCTCATCCAATATGCCCACAATGAGGTCCCTTGTATAAAATGCCATACCATCTTCATTCCTGCCATTTTTTGCATCATTTCGAGTGACGTTTCATAATTACGTCGCTAAATTGTTAAATTATAGCGACGTTTTTGTTAAGCGTCGCTAATTACGTCGCTAATATGACTTATTCTGGTAGTTACACAACTGTGCTGAATACGCCCGTTATCCCCCATTAACTGTTTTAGGTTCCACGTATTGCATAATATTGGATAACGAGGCTAATCCTCCTCCACAAATATCCACCCGCTTCGTCTCGAACCATTACAAAGGTTGCTTCCCCTTCTCTAGTCCTTGCGAAGGAACCCCCCAGGTCGGCAGAGAAGTGGCCGATGACACTTAAGTCGGCAGCCCATTCTTTTCCATAGGCATCGGCTGGAGCTGCGCTGGTGACCGCTGCTGCGCCAGTCCTCGTGCACCCCTGTCCGCTGCTGTGGAGCTTCCCTCGGCCTATCCCAACTGTTTCTTGACACCCACTGCACCGGAGGATGCCGTACCGGCTCTCACTTCTGTCGAACCACCGTTGACCATCCCCCCTCGGCCTCTGCCTGGAATGCATCGCTCCCAGGACCACCTCCCTGTCTCCCCGAGATAAGGATCTAGGATCCCACATCCTTCATATTCGATCGTCCACTTCTGACGGGGCAGCAACCACACCGCCTCCAAGACCTCTAACCCCATGAGGTCTCGCGTCATCGTGGCCTCCAGCGTCGTACATCCCCACGGCTCCGTAGCCTCCAGCGTTGACGTAGCCGCCAGTGCTATTGTAACCTCTTGCGCCTTCGTGGCCTCTAGCACCTCCGTGGCTCCTGGGCTAAGAAACCCACCATCTTCAAGCCCTAGCGGGCCAACACCATATATATATATATATATATATATATATATATATATATATATATATATATATATATATATATATATATATATATATATATATATATTTGGCACTCCTAAAATGTCATCTTGCACTCCTTCCTCATTACATGCACAAATTAATGTCATATTTAATGCAATGATAGTTTTGGAATTTGAATAAAAAATTAAAGAGGGGTGCAAGATGACATTTTAGGAGTGTCAATAACAACAATATATATATATATATCAGGTAAATAGTATCTAGAATTGCTCCCACTGGGATTCGAACTCCTGACCACTCGGACCGCATATATATATTTTATATATATATATATATATATATATATATATATATATATATATATATATATATATATATATATATATATATATATATATATATATATATATGTCAGGTAAATAGTATCTGGAATTGCTCCCACTGGGATTCGAACTCCTGGCCACTCGGACCGCATATATATATATATATATATATATATATATATAGATATATATATATATATATATATATATATATAATATATATATATATATATATATATATATATATATATATATATATATATATCTTTTCTGCCTTGTATACGTGTCAGACTTCGACATTTTGAGCCAAATAGAGGGATTTTTTTTTTGGAAATATATATATATATATATATATATATATATATATATATATATATATATATATATATATATATATATATATATATATATATATATATATATATTACACAAGATGGAATGTAGAACTACATTTGGTCTCCAGGAAGATCAAGTATATTCACTATTACATCGGCCTGGGATTTTATTCGATTTAAACAGGACACTGATTCTAGATTCAAACATATTTGGAATCCATGTATTCCTGTTAAGTGGTCGGTTGTACTATGGCGTATCCTTTGGCAGAAATTTCCTACAGATGATGTTATTCAGAAAATTGTGTTTCATCTTGCTTCGGCATGTCACTGTTGCTCCAGTCCTGAAGTTGAGATAAGTAACCATATATTATCAGAAGACAATATTGCTGATGCGGTTTGGAAGAAGTTTACTGCTATTCTTCAAGTGCCAAGGAATACTCGCCCTATTATGCAGAGACTCAAATCTATGTGGACAAGAAGAAACAAACATATAAAACATATTACAGCCGGAGCAATATGTTGGGTTCTTTGGAAGAATAGGAATAAGTGGAGGTATGAAAGCTATGCATATGATGAGCAGCAAATCATATATGAGGTGAAGAGACAGATTAAAAAAGCTATGACAAGATGTTCTCATGCTACTATTCCTGAAGAATTGCAGTAATGATCCTTCTTTTGCTTTTGTAATATGAGCATAGACTCCATTTTGTAACCTGAGTTGGTACTTAAATGAAAATTAATAAAGCATAGTGTTCTAATATATATATATATATATATATATATATATATATATATATATATATATATATATATATATATATATATATATATATATATATATATATATAATATATATATATGACCTCTTGTCTAGTGGTTAAGGCCCGAGTGGTCAGAAGTTCGAATCCCAGTGGGACCAATTCTAGAAACTATTTACCTATATATATACCTTTTATATATATATATATATATATATATATATATATATATATATATATATATATATATATATATATATATAAGGTATATTTTTTTTATATATATAAAAAATATATATATATATATGTTATTCAGAAAATTGTGTTTCATCTTGCTTCGGCATGTCACTGTTGCTCCAGTCCTGAAGTTGAGACAAGTAACCATATATTATCAGAAGACAATATTGCTGATGCGGTTTGGAAGAAGTTTACTGCTATTCTTCAAGTGCCAAGGAATACTCGCCCTATTATGCAGAGACTCAAATCTATGTGGACAAGAAGAAATAAACATATAAAACATATTACAGCCGGAGCAATATGTTGGGTTCTTTGGAAGAATAGGAATAAGTGGAGGTATGAAAGCTATGCATATGATGAGCAGCAAATCATATATGAGGTGAAGAGACAGATTAAAAAAGCTATGACAAGATGTTCTCATGCTACTATTCCTGAAGAATTGCAGTAATGATCCTTCTTTTGCTTTTGTAATATGAGCATAGACTCCATTTGTAACCTGAGTTGGTACTTAAATGAAAATTAATAAAGCATAGTGTTCTAAAATATATATATATATATATATATATATATATATATATATATATATATATATATATATATATATATATATATATAATATATATATATATATATGACCCTCTTGTCTAGTGGTTAAGAGTGATGCATGCGGCCCGAGTGGTCAGAAGTTCGAATCCCAGTGGGACCAATTCTAGAAACTATTTACCTATATATATACCTTTTATATATATATATATATATATATATATATATATATATATATATATATATATATATATATATATATATATATATATATACCTTATATATATATATATATATATATATATATATATATATATATATATATATATATATATATATATATATATATCTATATATATATATATATATATATAAGGTATATTTATATATATATATATATAGATATATATATATATATATTATATAAAAAAAATATATTATATATATATATATATATATATATAATATATAAAATATACCTTATATATATATATATATATATATATATATATATATATATATATATATATATAATATATATATATATATATATATAGATATATATATATATTTATATTATATATATGACCTCTAGTCTATTGGTTAAGAGAGATGCATGCGGACAATCCGATGGGTTTTTAAGTCCAGTCGCGAAGTTAGACAGGGCGACCCCTATCTTCCACAGTCTTCATCATTGTCGCCGACGCTCTGAGTAGGAACCTTAATAACATGGTCAACACCCCAAATTTTCAGTACTATCACACTTCCAGTGGATGTCCTATCATTACCCACCTGGCCTTCGCCGACGATTTACTCATCTTCTCGGCCAGGGACGTTGGTGCGATGGAGGTTGTCCATAGCACCCTGCAGAGGTACTCCAGATGTTCCGGCCACATGATTAATCCCTCCAAGAGAGTCATCTACGCCCACCACAACATCAAAAGAGAGCACGCAATCAGTCTCTCTAACGTAACATCCTTCTCTGTTGCCCATCCTCCGTTCAACTACCTTGGCTGCCCCCTGGGGTACGGAAGATCCAACGTTGGCATCTTCGAGAACTTGATCACAAGAGTCAGGAACAAACTCGCAGGGTGGCATAATGCCACCTTATCCCCAGGCGGCAAGATGATCCTCATTAAACACTTGCTCACCTCCATCCCAATTCATACGTTGGCCGCGTGCTCCCCGCCCATGAAGGTTCTTCACTCCATCGAGCAGTTATTTTGTAACTTCCTTTGGGGGCACAGCAACGGACAAGACAAGCACCACTGGGAGACCTGGGATTCCACGGCTCATCCTACAGAGGAAGGGGGCCTGGGTTTTACCAAACTCACTCACATCGTTAAAGCTTTCTCGATGAATTTATGTTAGAATATTCGTACGAGAAAGAACCTATAGACCGAGTTTATGAAGGCCGGGTACTTCAAGCACATCCACCCCTCAGAGGCCATTGCCAACTGCAGATCCTCTGCGGCTTGGCGTCGTATCCTTATCGGACACGACGTCGTCGAGCCTGTGATGAGACTCCAACTGGGAGTCGGTGACTCGGATCCCTTCCTGGAGAGATGGATTGGGGACAGTTTGATCCCCAGAATCTCGATGACCCCCAAAGACAGAAGAATCAAAGACTTATGGAGCTCCAGTACCAACGACTGGAACTGGGACAAGATTCAAGAATGGTCCGGGAATGAAACTATTGACAGCATCCGCACGCACGGATTGAGTCTCGGTCGTGATGCCGACGCGCTGAGGTGGATGCTCGAGGCCTCCGGGACATTTTCGGTGAGATCGGCGAGAATCGCTGCCCAATGGATCGGACAGCCGCATCACACACTAGCCCGCTATTGGCATACCTGCATCCCTAAGAAGTGGTCCTTCCTCATGTGGAGAGTCATTAAAAAAAACTGCCTACTGACGAGATCCTTAACACCATTGGGATTAGCTTAGCTTCTGCCTGCACTTGCTACTCTGACCGTCAGATGGAGACCATCGACCACATCTTCTACCAAGGGAACCTGCCAGACAGTCTCTGGAGGACCCTTAACCAGCTCTACAATATTGTACCGGGTGGTAGACGCTTCCACGATCTGGCGGCCTCCTGGAGTTCGGCCTCCCACGGCCACCAGATCGTCGCAGCGGCCGCTACGTGGACGATTTGGAAGAATCGCAATAAGGCGAGATATGAAGGTCACCAATACTCAGCCGACCAGCTCATCCGGAAAGTCTTCCGCCAGTGCCGTAAACGGAGCACCCTTTGCTCCCACACCCCGACAACATTCTGGTCGTCTATGCACCCCTAGATCTTCGTAGTCGTGTTGTCTCCCCCCTCTTTGTTCCTTTTGGTAGTTTACTTGTATAGGCTTTTGCTTTTGTACCTTGTATACGTGGTCATGCGTCGGCATTTTGAGCATGGATTAATAAAATGAGGGGTTTCTAATATATATATATATATATATATATATATATATATATATATATATATATATATATATATATATATATACAAAAAAATATATATATATATATATATATATATTGGAAATGATAATTGTGTCGAACGTCCCTCACTGGGAATCGATTTCCTGGCCACTTGGACCACATGTCCCACCAGTACCACTAGGCTAGGGGTCATTTGCAAAATTCACACTATTTGCTAAATGCGATCTGATGGAAGTCTACTACTTGTAACCATGCAAATCTTGTTTAAACTGGACATAACATTGTTGGATCTACTGCAATTGTGAGAATTCAACTGATTAGAATGGGAGTCTACTCATGTTGTTGTTGTTGTTGTTTTTTTTTTTTTTTGAGACAAGTCTGCTCATGTTCAAATAAAATTTCTTGATCCCCACAATTGCACTAGCTAGTAAGTTGGTTTGTAGTGGGAATAAAACTTTAACAAAGATGACTATTAAACTAAATGATGTTGTCCCCCTCTTGTGTAAGCAATGACTAACTTGAAAAAAGTTGGATGGGGAAGAAGATTGTGAAAGGACATTAAAAGGAAGAAAGCATCTTTCCATGTTTGTAGGATCTGCTGTATACACATGAGACTGCATAATGGCATGCTGGTTCGTATATATAATATACGGGCCACCCAATTGCATTGTGTTTCATCAATCAATATACCAACTATCTTTTTCTTCAATGTACTCCCTGGCCTCCTGCGAATGGAGACTTCTTATCTATGTTGCACGGACACATGAAAATATTTGTATCATACCAATATCTATATCCATGTTCGTATTCGTACAACATATATAGAGGACTACATAATATATCTTCTTGGTAATGTTTGTATACCGTATCTGCATTGTGTAGTTGTTCACATCCGCCTTAAAACAAATATAGAGGACTATACATAATATATGTTTTGAAAATGTTTGTATATTGTATCCATATTGTGTCACATCTTAGTATTCATGAAACATAGCCTCTTACATTTCACTAACAACTGAGAACATCTCCACTTCAAAATGGCTGATCAACCAATGCACATTTCACTAGGGAAAAAAGAGAGAGAGCAAAATAAGTACTAGCTAGATGTCAATTTAATTAATACAGCTTTAAATAACATACAAGAGATCCAAACTTCCTAAAATATCCATCTTCTCTATATTGATATTCATGAAATGTGATAGTGTTTTCAGAGCAAGCTAAGCCACCAGCGTCCTACAATTATTAGACACAATATTTGTTTGATATAATCCTGTTGTTCTTAATCTTTGCATAGTTTGTAATCATACTTTATTTTAGGAGTCATTAGTTCCTCATATTTTGTTTGTCTACTTGGTTGTAAAGCCTATTTAAAGACAGTCCTAGCAAACAATAATAATAAAAAGTAGAGAAAAAAAAAATGTGAGCTATGTGTCCTCTTTCTCCTCTATGTGCATGTGTGATTTTTATTTTTTAGGTTCTACATTTGGTATCAGAGCCATAAGGGCCAAGTACTTGATCCGTTCATGCCCAAATACATGCCACGCTTCCGGGAAGTAGTATCATCGGTGACGAAGTACCGATGAGTATAGCGGCGATGGAGAGTTCCACCATCTCGCTGCATTATCCGATGCTCACGACGAACAATTATTCAGCCTGAGCAATCAAGATGAAGGTCTATATGAAGGCTCAAGGAGTGTGGTACGCTATCGAGGACAACAACATCGACGTGCGCAAGAACAGATGGCATTGGCGGCCATATATGCAGGTATCTCCGAGGAAACGCACTTCCTACTGGCCGAAAAGCAAACGGTCAAAGATGCGTGGGAGGCGTTGAAGACGATGCAGTTAGGCTCTGATCGTGTGAAGGAAGCTCCACTCGTAGAGGTGCAAAGCGAATTTGAACATACCGTGCTGATATAAGTGAGACAACAAGATGGAGTAACATGATTAGGAGGTGATTGTTAATCCTGATGTCCATAGTCTTTAGTTTGTGGTCATGCTTTATTTTAGGAGTCATTAGGTCCTTATATTTTGTTTGCCTACTTGATTGTAAAGCATATTTAAAGACAATCCTAGCAAACAATAATAATAAAAAGTAGAAAAAAGAAAATGTGAGCTCTGTGTCCTCTTTCTCCTCTGTGTGCGTGTGTGATTTTTATTTTTTAGTTTCTACAATATTGTTGAAAGTTTGATGTTAACAAATTTATTTTCAGTTTATCTTACTAAATTATTTCAGAATTTCTTTTTCGTTTTTCTTGTGATAGGTTGGTAAACATATCAGCAACGAAGAGCATCTTTGATGCAAATAGAAATAAATTGATAACAATTAAAATAAGTTGCCACTTGCACTTACAAATGTCTCAAGGAACCCTCAACCATCACACTGTACGTTCAAGTGCTGCAGCTACGGACTCTTGTAGGCTTGTAGCAGGCTATTAAAAGCTCTCGTGGCTGAATTGGTTTGTTGCTTCTGTACACGCATATATGTATATACTGCCTGCATAGTATTGAGCATGGACGTTATGAAAGTGTGACATATCACTGCAGAGGTACCTACTCTGACTCTGAGCATATATTATAAATGATTTCATAATTTTATTTTGTGTCCTTCATGAACATATTCATCGATCCACCAGCTAGCTAGCTAAATGTTCGATCTCGACCTGTCACTTATCCACCCAGATCCAGAGCTGAAAACTCAGCGTCTCTCTTTCATATCAGTACTGCAGGCATCATAAATTGAGAGCGACAAGTGAAAGTTCGGTACATTACATTTGCAATGGTACAATAATCTGAAATGGCGATCAACCCTTGCAGTAGGTGAAGGAATAGTGATGGTTGGGCACTGAAAAATGGTGGCCTACTGTGCCTATGCTCGTATCCGTGTCCATATTCGTAATAGGCATGGCCGGCCCTGGGATAAGCCGGACAAGCCATTGGACTTGGACACCCCTCGATCGGGGCAACCCCCCTCCACCCCTAAGTCAACACCTCTCCGCTAAAAGAGCCTCCGCGGTCCATTCCAACTTCTCTCTGTTAGTTAAAATAGCAATCCACCAGGTCCATATTTTGAGTTCTTACTGAAAAAGCTTCGAGTAGCTCAAGGAGATGAACTTGGAATTCGATCTCCATGATGCCGTCACAACATGAGACTTCAATGCCGCTGCCAACCCCACTCTTCTTCATTTTTTATATATTTTTTCTAGTCAATGACAAGGGGCAACCAAATCTAGCTCCGACTAGGACAACTCAACCCTCTGGGCTGGCCCTGGTAATATGCACATGCTATATATGGAAAATGTTTGTATCCTGTATCCATAAGATGTCCTTATCTATATATGTGACATAGCTACAAACCCTTTGTTTTCTTCGTCTGTTCAATGAACGGATCAGTGCAAACCCTAGCCTAGATAGAGGTAATACCCACACAAAGATCCAATGCTTTCATCAATCACCGATCGATCCCTAGCCGGTGTCTCCCTAGCTAGCTCGTCTCTAGGAAGAGCGAATGGGGACGACAGGCTCTGTCGACTAGCATGTAGAATGGGGTTGGATGCAAACGCTTAAGAGGAGCTCGCAAACAAAATGGTGGGGTCTCCTTCTTGTGGACATCCCACCATGCGATGGGGTCAGAGATCGATCAGGTCTCATCTCCATGAATGGCACATGGTTTGGCTTGGAATGTTGTACTCAATGCAGCAATTTCATGTGCTTTAACTCCAGAAAGCTACATATATATATATATATATATATATATATAAATTTTGATCAGACTCTGGGGGCAACTTCAGGTGTGAAGTCACTGTCATGTTATTACCAAAGTGACCAACTGGATTCTCTTCTCTAGAGAATTTGTAAAAAAGGTTAATACTTGATACTGATAGATTTTCAAATCGAAAATGATATTTTGCTTGTGGTTTGTAATCGCAGACGTGACCGTCAGCCGACGTGGCGGCTGGTCATTGGCCCCCCTTCTGCTATCTCGGGTCCTACCCGGATCGGAGGCCAATGACCGGCCGCCACGTTGGTCGGCAATCACGTCCGTGGTTACAAATCGCGGGCAACCTAGCAGCTCCGTTTTCAAATACATTCGAGATTTATGATTTAGAATGTAGGAAAGGGACTAATTGATGTGCGTGTTTAGGAACATAAGACCAAAATGAATAATGTAAGATCGTATAAATAATAAGATTCATATACCGGACCCTAAATTGTAATCCAATGAATTTCTTGCTGCAGTTTGTAGCATATGAGTCTCTTAGCTAACTATAACTAAACATTATGATGAACTAAGCCTTTGCACTCGAATATCTTGAATTATTTTAATAGGCACTTAAATACTTTAAATTTTTATCAGAAAATTTGTTCGTACCAAAGAAAGTTGTAATAAAGAGGACAGGGAGAAACACGAAATAAAGTTGTAATAAATAGGACAGGGAGAAACAAGTTTAAAATAATTACATAGAAGAATACATTTCGTCAGACTGTCTAGCAGGAATAGTACAGGTTCGGATTCTGATTTGGTAATATTGTAATTAGTGTTACAATTAGTGAGTTCTGATTTGATAATAATATGGAAGGATCCACATGCTAAATATGAAAAATATGGAAGGATCCACATGCATGTCTCATGCTGGTAATAATATATCACCAAATTAGAAGCCAGCAAGCCCACATTAATATCGAAAGTGATGTGTATACTTATAGACACACTATCAATATTAGTAATGAGGTGTCATTTAGAGGATACGGTAATATGCACACTACCAATATAAGAACCTGTTTGATTTTCGTCAGACTGTATGGCAGAAACAGTGGAGGAATGTATTCTTCTATGTCATTTAGAGGATACGGTAATATGCACACTACCAATATAATCCGTGTTATTATGTTTCTCCCTATTAGCAAATCCTAATTTCATAACCTTAATCCTACCTAATTTTATCTTATTCTCTAATTGCAAAGTAATCTCCTAACCCTAATTTCAACTCCTTACCTTATTGGAAAAAAAAAATCCTAATTCTAATCCTCTTCCGTTGGCCCATCCCCACCATTGGACCTCCACGCTATAGCTCCCTCTCCCGTTTATACCTCTCTCAGTTGTCAACTGACAAGGCATCTAAGTGTGTGACTGCGTTGCCACACATGTTATATATAGTATGCTTATTGATTATAACTGTTTATTATTTTCCCAAAACCCTATCCTACAAGTAGGGCTGCAAACGAGCCGAGCCGAGCCGAGCCGAGCCGAGCTTTTGTAAGCTTGAGCTTGGCTTGACTAGCATTATTCAAGCTCGAGCTTGATAAGTTTTTTATTTTGAAACTTGAGCATGGCTCGAGCTTGTTTATATTAAGCTTGAGCTTGGCTTGGTTTGAGCTTGAGCTTGGTTTGATAAGGAAGCTTGAGTCAAGCTTAATAAACAAACTCGATAAGTTTGAAATCAAGCTTGTGGCTCAACTTTATTTCAAGCTCATTAAGCTTGATTTCAAGCTTAACGGGCTTGATTTCAGGCTAGTTAGGTTTGAATTCAAGTTTCTGAAATATTAACAATTTATTTATAAAAATTTAATTAAAAAAGTTCCTTAATATCACTTATTAAGGACAAATATATAATACACACAGCTATATTGTTATACAAATATATATAATTAGAATTCAACAAAGAACAAACGAGCTCCTAAACGAGCTTCTAAATGAGCCAGCTCGCAAGCTCATAAACGAGCCAGCTTGCGAGCTCAATCGAGCCGAGTACTTCTAAGCTTGAGCTTGACTCGTTTATTAAACGAGCTCAAAAATAAAGCTTGAGCTCAACTTGTTTTCTAGAAACCGAGCTCAAACGAGCTTTTATCGAGCCGAGCTTCGAGCAGCTCGCAAACGGCTTGGCTCATTTGCAGCCCTACCTACAAGCAAATAAGTTGGATGGACAAATTTTGACACTGGTAATTGGCCACAACAAGCTGAAGTCCTGGTGCAATTAAAAATGGAGTCACTTATCACCGGTTCACTAACCTTCAAAGAGACAATCAATTAATGTCGGTACTAATTGTAATGGAGCTCGTTAATACCTGTACTTTATTTCTTGGATCTCATGGATGTCTGAAACATGTGAGATTTCTTCTTTATAATAAACCCTAGTAATTTTATGGAAGAAAAAAAGAAAAAAAAACAATTCAACATGATTTTCATTATATATATTACTACAACTTACCCCAAAAGCAAACAATATATTTCAAACCTGTCCTAAAATTCAAGCCCAACACCAAAATTATGTTTGTACCGGCATAACAATACATATTTATATGGTCTTACATGCATTAATGATTTGATGTTTTGTTGGCTGGCTATGCGGGAAGTTTTAATGCACAGCTTGAATATGTTTGGATGACTGTATAGTTGCAGCAAAGAGGAGCAACTAGCAGCTTAATTTGTTTCAGATTCAGATCATGCAGGAAACTAGTGTACATTTTGTTGAGTCCAGTCTTTTTAGTAGTATGGTTTCCTATTTTATGGTTTCCTGTTTTAGGAATTACTATGAACTAAAATAGGATTTCTCAACTATATATATGTGTTGAGAGTGGAGGCAATAGGAAGAGAGCACAATGTGGAGATTTCCATATGAGGTCTAAGAGAAAATTCGTTTTTGGTCTTAGGGCTCGTTATCTAAGACAGAAAAGGAGTACTTTGGTCTTAGGGCTCGTTATCCAAGACAGAAAAATGAGATCTGATCGAGGAGTTAGTCGCATTCGTTTAGAGAGATTGCTACGGATAGGGTAAGTGATTCAAGTTGTAATATCTGTCTTTTCTTCTTGAGTGTGGTGAGAGGATTGAACCTATTAGGACGAAGGGTTCAACATTGTTTTTATTCACTATTATAATTTTAGCTGAATTGTATAAATTAAAATTTGTCCAATTGACGTACACCGACCATATACGTTGTTTGATCTGCATTGGCGTTCGTGATAGTTTGGTTGGTTATCTTTGACCTAAGTTTCCGCTGCGGTCATGTTTCAGACTCATGGTATCGGAACGCTTGTGGGACTTGTCCGATCCCAACACATTTGAAGATATGCTAATTTCACTAAAAAATAAGAAGATGATGGACATAAATATAACGTAGTAGTTGGAATGCTTAGATTTCCAAAATTGATACTGTGTTATATGTTGCGCAACATAGGTTTAATCAATATTCAGCAAACGAAGATGCATTTTGCAAAGGCACTGGTAACTTGATAGATGATGCAGGTTGATCTTGGCATTGAAGCGGAAGGCAAAATCGGGTGTCAGCCTTGGTGTATTTGCTTTTGATTGAAGAGGGCATCGACAGACAGCAGAACTAACTATGATCACAAACACCACAGCAGAAGATAATGAGAATAATAGGGAATCTACAATATACTTGAAAGCAAATGTATAGCCAATTGTAAGAATCTACATGTCCAAAGTTTAGTATATATAAGGCCCAATAACTAACCCATGCTCATCTTAAAGTAGGCTATCATAGTGAATTAAAAAAAATGCCCACAACTTATACCTCAAATTAATATATCCTATAAAGTTAATCGACAGTGCTATGTGGCCCTCGGTCTTGGACCGTAAACCGTGATCGTAGGTCACGTGTTAACGTTCCATTAACAAGTCAATCGGTGGCGGATCCAAGCAAATAGGAAGTCAATGGGGTGCTGACACATGGTCCGCGATTCCGATTTGCGGTCCAAGACAGCAGGCCAAATATCCTTTTTCAAATTTAATTTTGCATGCGAGTATGACTGATCACTAACAAAAAAAAGGCTTCGGCCTTTTTTTTATTGGGGAAAAAAAAAAACTAAGTCTTGCATAAGCGGTACATTGACATGAATATCTTGATCAAAAGAGAGATTCAAGGGACTTGAATCGATTATATATAAAGAAAATAGCATGTACGCAGAGTTTTTCCTTTTTTGATCTTGGTATCTTCAAGAAATTTGAGTAACAAATGGTGTTGGGCCCAAATAGCTTATATGCGGTGTAAATTTGGCTAAACCTAAACTGACTTAAAAAACCAAAACGATTGAATCATTCAATTGAAATTCAAGAAATTCCACCTCCATGCACATTGTGGCAATGTTATAAGGGCACCTGATTAAAGTTTGAAATATGAGTTTTGAGCTAAGATGATTAAAATTTGAAATATGAGGCTTGAGCTAACACTAGAACCATATTTTATAAACATATTAAAGATAGCATAATTGAGTCTTTTCCTCAACTATGAATCAATCTATGATATAGTGCATCATATACATATAACAGAAATCTCATCTTTTGCCAATAAAAAAAAAGGCAGAATAAAAATTACATAAATAAACTACATAACCAATATTTGATAAGAATTCATTGAGCCATCTTCTATAAACAAAAAATAGCATAATGATCGTCCTCAGCTAGGAATCAACCCATGATATATACTATACATATTTCTTCAACATATTGTTTTGTACATGAGGAGCCAAAATAGCTTACATAATGTGCAAATTTTGGCTAGCCCTTGACTGACGCATACAATGGAAACCAACTATTCAAATCAGAAATCTAGAGAGTATATATAATAGGGAGCTCAATGCAAGTCTACCAAAATCCAAATCCAGCAGGAACAATGGCAGGGTAGGGTAGTATTGAGACAGTCCAACAAGTGCATGCATACGTAATTAAACATGTCCAAGTCTAACGCCTTGTTAGCAATCACCCGAATAAAACGAGTATTATATGTGAATTTTTTCGTATCTTACATAAACGTATAATACTTACGTACTTCTGAAAAAATCGGATTTGTACGCGAATTTTAAGCCTGTGGCATTTTAAATGCGTACCGTACGAATTTTTTAAAAAATTGGCCAAAAAAATGTGACCAAGAAACATAACAGTCTTGACTTTCTTGACTCTTGCTGCTATTAGATATTAAGACTGACACAATTCTCAAAAATTCTCAAAAGAAAAGAAGAAAAAGTCTCACAGTAATCAAAAAAAGAAACCCAAGAGTCTTTGCACATATTGCTTGCAACAATCAAAGAAAAATCTTTCGATTTTCCATCATCCAACCTCTTCTTATTCTCACACTGAACCCTTGTTTATGAAGGAGTAGAGGTGGGTGGACCTATATATATGCCGAATTTTTAGTGCCGAATTGGTTCATATGAAACGTACTAAACACGAATTAAATCTGATCCGATTATTTTTCGTTAGACAAATTTTTGACGGAATTTTTGACCGTATTTTACTTATATTATGTCGATTTATACTCGTCCTTTTGTCGTTTCGAATTTTTTCCGTTTGCCGAATGCTAACAAGGGTCTAACGTGGATATATGCATATATGCCTACGTTTTGATATGATCATATTTGTTTCCAATATGATGGTAAAATATTGTCATAGAAGGATATATATATATATATATATATATATGATATATATATATATATATATATATATATATATATATAGTATAAGATATTATATATTTATATATAATATATATATATTATATATATATATATATATATATATATTATATATATATTAATATATATATAATATATATATATAGATTAATATTATATATATATATATATATATTATATATTATTATATTATATTATAATATATATAATATAAATATATATAGATATATTATATATATATATATTATATAGTGTGTGTATCCATCAAGGATTTCCATTGAGCAAATGAGCACAGATTTCTAGACCTTTGGATTTAGGTCTCGTTTGGTTGGCGGAATCATAGAGTTGGAAAAGGAAGTCATAATAAGGGTAAAGTGGTCCCCTATCCAACCATGGATTTATTTTTTTCACCATATGGGAAAACTACATTTCCTTCTAATTTCTTGTCCTCTCTCCAAATACTGGAAAAAATGGATGAAAATTACAATTTTTAAAAAAAGGAAAAGAACAAGGAATTGATTTCCCTTCCTTTCCTTTCAGCGAACCAAAACGAGGCCTAATGTAAGTTAGGTGGAATGTGTTGTATACAACTGTTGTTGTAAAGAAAAATCAATTCCCAACGTTTCTCTACCATTCATTGTGTGGAACGTTTGGCTCCAACAGCTAGCCTATTAATTTCATTTTAATTCACTAAAACTTATTCATTGCTATTGATTTTATTTTATTCACTAAATCCTATTCAGTGCTATAAATTTTATTTTATCATTAAATCCTATTCATTGCTATATATTTCATTTTATTTTACTAAATCCTATTTATTGCTATTGATTTCATTCACTAAATCCTATCATGTAACGTCACAGTCCCAAATTACGTAGGATTAGGAGTACGTATAATGCTAGCTGCGTACCGAGTGGACTCCAGCCCAGCTCGAATACGTATAACTATTTTGGTGTTCCAATTCTATCTATCAATCAACTATAAATATATCTATCTCAATCCACAAGATAGTAACATCAAGAATGATTAACAATATATGTCATGGTCTGCAACCCAATAACATATATGTTCGATTAGACCCGAAAAAACGATATAGGTCTACAAAATAAGACTAAATAGTAATATAACAATAATAAATAAATGTAAAATCACGATAAAATATTCGAGCCAGATACAACAATACCTCCATGACAGATTACCTCTGCATGACCAACTACCTGGAGAGATCACCAGGTCTTCATGGGACATAGCAAGGTACAGAAAAATATGCCAAGTAACAGTAAAAAGAGTATCTATGAAATAAAGGGTAACTACCATTACTATCTAAGTGCAAAATGCGGTGAGGACAATCCTAATACCAGGCCTAGCCGTATAGGCAATCACTTATGGCACCGTGCTGTGATACCATGGACGAACAATTAAACAATACCCTAGCTCTGCTACAGAGATCATGTCAATACGCAAGTAAACATGCTCCACACAGGAAAGCATGATCACGAGTGTAGATGGCCGAATATTTCAGTAGAGTTCTCCCCACCCCCATGCTCTAAAACTAACAAGTCGAGTCACGTCAAGTAAATCTCACGAAACAAGTAACAAGTCAAATATGCTACCACAGAGTCCATAACCATGAATATCTCATGCCATATTTCGTATCATAAATTGTACCGGTGTCCTGTGGTCTATCGTGTCAATGAACACAAATAGAATATGCGCAATGCCTAGTGACATCGACACCCAAATACGATAAGGAAGCTAAATACCGACCAATTCTACGTCATGACATAATGAATAAGAATAATAAAACAATAAAAAAGAAAAGAAAAAAGTAAACTGCAACATTGGCAAGGTATCTACAACTTATAGCTGAAAAAATGACTGTCCGGCTCCAATGTCTTTGCTACCTCCGTCACGTATATCTATAATAAATATATTATATATTAATATCACAGTAGTAACTTACCATACATGGACTTACATTACATAGACCATAATAATTTATATATACCAAACTAGTCATATTACTATTCTAGACAATATAACATATATGACACTAAATCTACATATAAAAGTAATATTTTAATATAAAATATTTTATTTAATTCTGAAAAATAATCATAAATATTCTATAACAATATCTAATATATTTTATTCATAGAAAAAATATGTATATAAGTCTTGTATTGATTCTATATCAATATACTTAGACTTGTTCCAAAGTTTAGCTCCCGAAACGATAAAATTTTATTACATATTAATTCTAAAAAAAGACTATTAGTTATGTAAAATAGGTTTTTCTTATCAAAGTATGCACATTAATTATTTTGGTAATAGTGTATGAAGTTTCAAATCAATCGAACACATAGAACTCATGAATTTCGGTATTTTGATATTACGGTAAAATGTCCAAATTTTTAATAAATAGCAAACAAAACAAACGCTGCAAAAGTATCTGCGTTGGAAAGCTTAGGAAGTCTAGATTCTTACCAAAAATAAAGTAGATGAAAATTGGCTCGCAACAGAACTGGTCTGTTCTGGACACCTTTTCGTAGAACGGATGTTCCGATCAAACCGTTTGGAAATGTGTGGGGGGTCAATTGGACATGATAATAGACACATGAATCCTTCCATTAGTTTTAGTTTTAGAAAAAGATGAGGTCGAAAAGTACACGAAATCATAGATGAAAAACAACGTACCTTTGGAACGAATTTAGACTTGGATTTCAGACTTCAGGTGACTTGTAGGACTATTTTGGTGTACTAGAATGGGTTGTTAACGAGTAAAGATTTGATAGGATTGTAGAGGGTCGCGTTGTCTTCACAACGAATATTCGTGGAGCATCACAGGAGTTCGGGAATGGGTCGAAACGTTACGCCACAAGGTGCTGCTGCTGAATTGTCTAACTTGAGTACCTATTTTAAAGATTTGAATTAATGTGGATGTACATTTACAACTAAATTGTCTAACCTGGACCTATTTGGTAAACCGTATTTGGAGGTGAATTTTAGAATTTTATGGATTTGCAGTCAAATTCAATCCTATGTTTAGTTATAGATGGATTTGGATATGAAAGTATGACCAAATCCAAATTTTGAATTTGAAAGAAAGAGAAAGTTGGATTTGGGAGAAAAAAGTTAATTTTTTTAATAATTTTGTTTTTCAATTAAATATTTCGTTAATACTAATTAATAATTAATTAGTTAATTAGTTATTTATTTATTTCTTATATATTATTTTTTATAATTATTATTTTAAAAATATTTATTTTATAGTAAATTAAGAATTAACTATTAGTTAAATAAAAATTAGTCATTATTTTTATTTTATTTTTTTATAACTAATAGTTAGTTATTATTTTTACAAAAATTTAATTAATAGTTAGTTATCGTAATTATAACTAAAATTAACATTTATTAATTAATAGTTTTATTATTTTATATTTTATAATAAACTCAGTTAATAATTTATAACTTTATTAACCATAATTATAATCCGAAGTAATAATTTATTAATCATAACTATAATCTTAAGTAATAATTTATTAGTTAATATCCAATTATAATCATAATTAATAATTTATTAGTCTTGTTATAATCTTAATTAATAATTTGTTAATTACTATTTTATTGTAATCTTAGTTAATAATATTTTAATCAAAAATAATTTATAATTTAGTAATTTAATAGTTTAGTAATTAATATATTATAATAATTTTAATTAATCAACATTATAGTCTTAATTAATAATTCTACGGTTCATCAATTAAATATTTAATTATAACCTTTATTAATCATAATTATAATAATCTATTAATCATAACTATAATTTTAATTAATAGTTCAGAAATAAAAATTTATTATAACCTTAATTAATAATTTATTAGTCTTAATTATAAGCTTAATTATAAATATTAATTACTATTTATTATAATCTTAATTAATAATATATTAATCATAATTGTCATTGGAATTAATAATTTATTATTTAATAATTTAATAATTAATATATTTTAAAAAAATTAATTAATAATTTATTAATCGTCTTTATAATCATCATTACAATCTTAATTAATAATTTATTAATCATAATTATTATCATAATTATAATAATAATTTATTATTAGTCATAACTATAATTATAATTATAATAATTATTTATTTATTTATTTATTTATTATTTTGTTAATTAATATATTATTATCATAATTATTAATTATAATTATAGTTTACAAAATCCTATGTTTGGTTGGAGTTGGATTTGGATTTGGATTTAGAAATTCATGATTTGGTTTTGGATTTGAATTTTGGATTTCCAAATCCAAATCCTTGTTTGAGTTCACATATCTGGTTTGATAATTGTTTATAATAAATTTATTTTTATTTTTTAATATTTTTTTCGCACGAGCATTTGGACGTGCATATTACTAGTAGAAAATAATTAGTTTAGTTAATTTATATAATTTAATTTAGGATATATAACTTCATGTTAAAGTAAATAGTTTATTTAGCAATTAAGAATTTTAGTTATAAATAAATAATAATAATAAAATAAATAATAATGGTACATAATTATTAATCCTTATTAATATTAATAAGTGGACTAAAAGGAAAATGGAAATTGCGGGTCGTAGATAGGGTGAGGGGGCTCCCTTAAGAGCATCATTAGTAAGGCCCATCCCATTTTCTAGATTCTAGATTTAGAATGTAGGAGCTCATTTTGTAGAATAATAAGCCTCACCCCTAGTCCCAATTTCTACAATTTCGGTCCCAACCCATCCATGGGTGCTAAGGGTTGGGCCTCCCAATTTCTAGATTCTAGATTGTAGAAACTCGTTTTGTAGAATAGTAAGTTCCAATTTGGAGCCCAACTTTCTAGATTCTAAACTTTATATTATTTTTTTCCTACATTAATTTTTGACCACACAATTTTTGGGACCGGAGCTCACTTTAACATTTCCTACTATTCTCATACAAACCCAACCCATTCTACATTTACCTTTTTTTTGAAATTTGGGCTCCAAATTGCATTGGAGAGTCCCAACTACTAATGATGCTCTAACAGAGGGGAATTGTGGTCCTCGAAGGAGTAGCAATCATGTTGAAAGGACCACAACACAACACAAGAAAATCAAAATAACTGAATGGACATTAGAATTTTCACATATTTCTCTTTGATTAATGACAATCAAATAAGAAAAGTTTGTTGCATAATACTTGAATTTTTTTTTAACTGAAAATTGCTGAGAAATCCAATTTTGGGGTTGGTTTGTATGAAAAATTCATCCGCAGGATGTGTTTTATGAAATGTCCAGAATTATATATTTTTACGTTAAATATTCCAAGATTCTCTTTAGATATTATGTATTTACAAAATTGTCATCTTTATAATATCATAACTACCCTTAGCACAAACTCATATTTGGATTGCGATTTTCGTCTTCTTCTTCTTCTTCTTCTTCTTCACAAGAGATCTGAATTTCATTGCTCTCATCTTCAGCAGAGATCGCAAAGATCGTTCGTGTTCACTGTGCTTTTCTTCAGTCGAACTCCGATTATCGCTCATCATCATCATCATCATCATCATCGTGGAGAGATTTAAAGTTTTTCGGCGATTAGGTCAATTATGGAAAGAAGATCTTCTTCTTCTTCTTTTCCATAAGAGTTAGCATCGTTTTGAAAGAAGAACGAAAACTCTTGAATTTTGTTCCTGACAAAAAAAAATTCACAAAAAAAAAAAAAAGGTTTTAGGTTTCTGTCGAATGTTCTCCATCATTCTCCGTGTTAAAATCACGGAGAATGACCATTCTCTGTGCTAAAACCACGAAGAATGGCCTTATCTATGTCAAAACGATGGAGAATGGTCATTCTCCGTGTCAAAATGACGAAAAATGGTCATTCTCCGTGTCAAAATGACGGAGAATAGCTCCGTAATAAAATGACTGAGAATGGCCATTCTCCGTCATTTTAACAATGAGAATAGCCATTCTCCGTGTTAAATTAACGGAGAATTGCTATTCTCCATCATTTTAACACGGAGAATGACCATTCTCCGTGATTTTAGCACGGAGAATGGTATCCGTGTTAAAATGACGGAGAATGATCATTCTCATTGTTAAATTGACGGAGAATGGCAATTCTCCGTCATTTTAACACGGAGAATGGCTATTCTTTGTCAATTTAACAAGGAGAATGACCAGGTTTTAGCACAGAGAATGACCATTCTCTGTAATATTACCACGGAGAATGTTCATTCTTTTGCATTTTATGGCCAGTTAAAATTTTAAAGGGCCATAACTTTTAACTGGAAGGTCGAAACGAGGTCCGGTTTGTCGCAAAATGAGCGTATTTTCGACGAGCCGGAGATTAACAATATTTTGTTAGTCGGTCTTCTGAAATTTTAGAATCGCGAAAAATGATGTTTGGACCTCCGTTTTAAACAGTTTTACCGTTTGTCGACATTTTCGAAATTTTTCGACGAGTTTTTGATGTAAGGTTTAAAAAATTTTGAGGAGAAAACCTAGATTCAAAAATGAGCAGCGTATGGAAGAAGAAGAAGTATCGAAACGTTTTTCTAAGAGTAGTTTCGTGGGTATTTTCAATAAATTAGAAGGAAGGACAAAAAGGTCATTTGGAATCCTCTTTATATATTTTTTGCTAATTCTGGACACGCGATGAAATATTATTGTGCGGTGGATTTTTTATGAAACTTTTTTATTTTTTAGGCATTTCATAAATTTTCTCTTTTTTAATGTCCTTTCACCGACTTGGCCACAAATACCAGGGGGATTTGAAACCTAACTTTATATTTCAAATGCCTACTAGCTAGATAAAAACATAAAAGATGAATTAAGTTATATGGTATCTTAAATTGAGTGTATATATATAAACTATATTTTATTTTTCTCTATATAATTCACTTAAATTTGTCATGTATAAAGTTGAATTTTCCAAATCTTCATTTTTTTTCTTACAAGAACAACCGCGAGCTGCAAACGAGCCAAGCCGAGCCAAGCTTTTGTAAGCTTGAGCTTGGCTTGGCTAAAATTAATCGAGCTCAAGCTTGATGAATTGTTTATTTTAGAGCTTGAGCTTGGCTCGAGCTTGTTTATATTAAGCTTGAGCTTAGCTTGGTTTGAGCTTGGCTTGATAAGCAAGCTTGATTCAAGCTTAATAAGCTCAAAATCAAGCTCATTAATCTTGATTTCAAGCTCACTCAACTTTATTTCAAGCTCATTAAGTTTGATTTCAAGCTTAACGAGCTCGATGTCAATTTAGTTAGGTTTGAATTTAAGTACTTGTAATATTAACAATTTATTTATAAAAATTTAATTAAAAAAGTTTCTTAATATCAATTATTAAGGACATAAATATATAATGCACACAAATATATATAATTATAATTCAACAAAGAACAAATGAACTTCTAAACAAGCTCATAGACGAACTTCTAAACGATCCAGCTAGCAAGCTCATAAACGAGCCAGCTCGCGAGCTCAACCGAGCCGAGTACTTATAAGCTTGAACTTGGCTCGTTTATTAAACGAGCTTGAAAATAAAGTTTGAGCTCAGCTTGTTTACTAAACGAACCGAGCTCAAACCAGCTTTTATCGAGCCGAGCTTTTAGCAGCTCGCGAACGGCTTGGCTCATTTGCAGCCCTAACCGCATAAAATAGATGAGATAATAGAGGGCCTACATGAAAGAAAAACGCCAGCTAAGTCAGCGCTGCACTTGTCTTCCATACTCTGACAAGCACCATGGTGGAGAATATGCAGTCACCACCTCTTCTTCTTCTTCTTCTTCTTCCTCTCATAATCTATTCTTATTCCTCTCCTCCTCTATTCAATTTAGTCATCCTCGTTTTTTTCTAATTCGTGTTAGGGTTTTCGCGCTGTTCTAGTTTGAGACCTAGTTGTTGTGGTTATTGAAAAAAAATTCAGATTGGTGCAGAAAGAAGAAATTTTGGTGCTGGGGCTTTTTCTGAGGTATTTTTTCACTCCTCTGTATGATCCTTGTTGAAAAGTTTGCTTCTTTTGTGCATGTGAAGTGTTTATACATACTGTTTGATGATGCAATGTGGAAAAATATGATTTTTTTTTGGCTATTGGTGAAAGTTGGGTTTGGTGTTTTGGCATAGATTCTTCAGTATTTGTTAGGACTTGTTAGTTTAGACTAATTGTAATGGTTTTGAGATTGAGGTGTAATTGTGGGATCGGCATCGACACATTGGTTGTGCATATGAATTGTTAAGTGTGCTGAAAATTGGGGAAAGTAGTGGGGATTTGTAGATATGATCGATGTTATAGCCGGGCACAATTATTCGATGGAAAACTGAGAAATATGAAACAATTGTAAAAACAATGTTCCAACGCAACACTTCTAGGAAGGTTGCGCAAGTATAACGAAGATCTAAAAAAATCTCGTTAATATATTACGAGAATCTAAAAAGATTTCGTAAACTTCAGCAACATACGATATACGAGAATCTAAAAAATTTCGTAATCACAGCAACGAAGAAGATGACAGGCAAAAGATGGAAGATGGCCTGCTGGATGAATGATCACCGTCTCAAAGCTATATTCGTCCCACACGAATAGCTTCCAGGAACAGCAAGTTCGTCGGAGAACTTTGGAACACTTCTGCTCTCTGACTCCTCGGATCGTCCACCTTCCGTGCAAAAGCAACGCTGGTGCGGCGCCTTTCCTCTCTCTCGAAGGCTGCTGGAATTCGCAAGCAATTCCGATTAAATTGTGTTAAAGAACACTTCTGAATTCTCTGTTTACTTGTGTTAAAAAATACTTCGTAAACTTTCTGTGGTTGCTTCTGATACTTATATATATCTCATGCCTTGTGAGAGAGATAATGCCTTATATAGGCCCTGCAGCAACTGTTCGGTTACCACAAGTTAGGGACATGGTAAAAAACCACCCCGAACATGTAGCAACCGTCCAGAACGTGCAAACGCACGTTCTGCTGCAAGTTGCGC